>WNWU01013631.1:2140803-2191606 GCA_012654045.1 Ptyas mucosa | reverse complement strand
AGAGAGAGAGAGAGAGAGAGAGAGAGAGAGAGAGAGAGAGAGAGAGAGATTGATTGTGAAGAGGAGTGTATCAAAAAGCTAGTTTCAATAGCAAGTTAATCTTAAGGGAATGTAGAAAATGTGAATATGTGTTAAAGTTAATGACTTAGAGAAAATAAAATGTTTTGGATATATGTTTGGATGTTGCATTTAGTTTTAGTAACTAAATGATTCCTAATATATGATGCTCAGGTAAAAGAAAAGAAACATGGGAATACCTTGGAATTTGAAAGACAGTGTGGTTGAATGGTAAGCTGGCTAAAAGCCAGGAGACTGTGAATTCTAGTCCCACTTTAAGCATAAAATCTGGCTGCCATTGTCATATTTAAGACCATGCACTTTGGGCCAATCACCAGGAGTTCTAATACCACTTTAGGCATGAAAGCTAGCTGGCTGATTTTGAGCCAGTCACCAGGAGACTGTGAGTTCTAGTCCCACTATAGGTATTAGACATGAAAGCTGGCTGGGTGAATTTTGGCCAATCACCGAGACTCTTAGTTCTAGTACCACTTTAAGCCTGAAAGCTGTCTGGGTGATTTTGAGCCAGTTACCAGGAAATTCTAGATTCTAGTCCTACTTTAAGCATGAAATCTTGCTGCCATTGTCATATATAAGAACAAAATGTTCTACTTTAGGCATGAAAGTTGACTTGGGTGACTTTTGGGCCACTCACCAGGAGACTCTGAATTCTAGTCCCACTTTAGGCATGAAAGCTGGCTGGGTGATTTTGAGCCAGTCCCTCCCTCTCAGCTAATAATGTCAGGCTCATGTGACAAGCCAGTCAGTCAATTCCTGTTGCAATCAATAGATGAACAAGAGATGAACTTTTTATTGATCCACCAAAAAGTGGACCTTGCACTTTGGGAGGAAAATGCTGTGGGAAGAATAATAAAAAGAGATCATGGATCTCTTTCCATGAATCCCAGCCTATTCCCCCACCCCATAATTTATCTCAGTGAAAACAACCAGTACTCTCTTTTAAAAACAAATCTTCTGTGCATTTGCACTTGCCACTGTATGCATACTTTATCATATGTTTTAATAATGACATTAATAAAAAAGAAAATCTGCAGCACCAGTGTTGGGAAAATTTGTGATCATACAGTGAAGAACTAAAGCCTAAATATACTATACTGATTAAAATATAATAAACACGACTCCCCCAAAAGCATTTTTAGAGGCTTATGGTGGGAAGTCTGTAATAAATCATTTAATATTTCTGCATTTCCTTTATTGTTTTATGAGGATTATATTACAGTAATATTAAGAGTTGAGACAGATCCTATAAGATGTGCAAAGCAAAGATCAACATATTTGCTTAATGTGCACAGTAAAATATTGCCTGAAACATTAGCCATGAGGTTACAAAGGATTATACTATCTATAATTCATCCATATCAATTTAGATTGATAAAAAATAAAACAAGTATATGACAATTTTATGTGATGATTGATAGCAGGGCTATTACAGCAAATAAATTGGAATTGGCTGTTAATCTAGTTACATGCTGAAAAGGCCTTTGATAGGATTCAAATTAAATGTATAATGTATTCTGGTAAGGTTGGGATTTTCACTGTCTTTTGTTCGTTGTACAGTATTACAATTTAGTATCTCCACCTAGTGGCTACATTTGTTAAAAACTGATTTGTTTCTCAGTTATCAAGTTATACCGTGGCACCCAACAAGAATATCTTATTTTCCCTAATCTTCAGTTTGGTTCTCACACCCTTAGTTTGTACATTAGATTGTCTCAAGGTATTGTGCATTGGCACTCAGAATTGAATATAAATTGTTCTTATATAAACTATTAAAGTTATGGCTAACGTCATAACCAAAATGGTTGAAACTCATAACAGAAATACAGTTTATACTCTGATTATACCATTAGCTGGAACAAATCTTATTTGTTGTTTTGGGAACCTGTTCTACCTCTAGATTACTATATAGGATTAGGACTGCTAATTTTCTTAAAATACCTTTAAAATACTTGGGTTTATATTTTTTTCAAAATATGTCACCTTATATGTCTTAGTGTATACCTGTAATTTCATTAGAAATAACGAAGTTAAAATCTTTTGGGGCAAGTTTAATGTTACAATTAATCTTAATTCTATCAGATTTTAGACCTTTATATTAACATTTATATATTTTGGAATAAGATACATTTTGGAATGAGATTTTTTTATGACTTTGGTCTACTTGGAATATAAGTATGTAATATATCTGAAACTGTGCCAGGTTTCAAAGTCCAGGTATATTTAAAATGGTTATTCATTTTCAACTTTGAAAGGTCCCAGGCATATAATCTCAAGTGATAACAAATTATAAAGTAGTAGGGTAGATTTTTAGTTTGAATATTGGGCCAAACAAATCAACACATTTGGAACAGTTGATTTCTAATGGTTATGAAAATATTTTAGAGATAGTACAGTATGCTGAATATGACTCATTACAATATTTGTTTAGTGATATATGCAGTTGAAACTTACATTAGCTTACTCTAGCACCCTGTGAGGTAGTTGTAATTTTGCACAAGAATCAACAATTCAATTTTATGGGAAAATAGAAAATGAAAGCTTTTACTATATACCTAAATTAGGGAGTGAAAACCTATAATATCCAATTCTGGAGAATCAGTGGGTTATGTCTATAAATAAATGTGAAATATATTTCTTAGGATTTAAAAATGTAATTGATTCATTGAAATATTATTGTCTGTTGGACCACTTAAACAAATGGTTAAAAGGGTGCGAATATCAGATTTTATAAAGTTGGCATTGGAAGAAATGTGAATGTTCTTGAGCTCAAATTCTGTTATCCAAAAAGTGAACTCATATCATTGATGAATTTTATCATATTTATGCTTAAATTTTGTGTTTAAAACAGCGTTTTACAAGAATAATAAAAGGCAACAATTGTAAATAATTCTTTATAAATTCTTTAAATCAATAATATTTATTTTTAGGCTGACGTACTGCTATCATACATGTCATAATAGTTTATCATGGGTATAATGATGTTTCTAAACAGGAAGACAACTATGGTAAACTGTATTACCAGGAAATTGTGGCTGTACAATAGTTGTTCCTTTTTGAACTGCTCTATGAACATTCCTGAATTTGTATCCTCGAAGATTAGGTCTCCTACAACCTTAGTTAACCTGAGAACTTCAAAAGGTTCACCTGTATTTAAAAAAAACAACAGCTATTATATCCAACCAAATCTTTGTCAAACATGCTTTGCTATTGGCTCCAAGCACAACTGGTTTGTGATTAACTGTTGAAGAATGTGTTAGTTGCTTATTTGCTCCAATCTAACAATGCCCTTGGCTTCATACCATCTGTTCTATCTATGTCAAAGTTTACAAATGGATTCATTTGGTTAAAGGAAGAAAACAATTTCAGCAATATTGAACTGTAAGTCAAGTTCAAGAAGGGGAAGACATTTTTTCCCTCTCTTGTTTTGATTCTTTTGCCTAGAGAAAACTATTACAACCTTTATTTTTCCATGCCCATAATTAATTTTGAACTGGCATTCCTAACTAAGCTCATCCTTTTGATGCTGCATGGTTACTGAAGTTTTGCTCCTGCTTGGTTTCAGTCATCCGTACTGGGCTCCTGTCAGTCTCTATCACCGTCAAACTTCTGATGCCTGACTATAGCCCAGGGAGCTTTCACGGCAAGTTCAGCCAAGTTTTCTTTTATAGTGGGTTATGCACACGGGATGACAAGCTACTGTTGAGTTACATAGGTACCCTACTCACTGACTTATGAACGAGTCATTTTCATGCACAGTGTTCCATGACATCAGGGGTGTCGAACTCGTGGGCTGTATGCATTACATGCTAGCCACGCCCACCTCTGTTTTAGTGAAGGGGAAAAAAGTCGCGATACGTCACACGACAACAATGTAACGACAAGAGTTTGACACCCCTCCATTACATGCATGCACAAATGCCTCTACCTCTAAGGTTTTTTTTTTTTTAAATTTATTAAATTTATATTCCGTCCTCACTGTTGAAACAACTCTGTGCGGCTTACCGAGTGATAAAAAAGATAATGTAAAAATGAATACAGCTAAGAGACATTGAATAAAGATTAGAATAGGGGTTTTCTTTTTACACTGAAAAAGGGGCCTCAAGCCAGCTGGTAGTGCTAGGTTTTAAGATTCTTCCAGATTTGCCAAGAGTGGGGGATGATCTCCATTCCTATGGGAGAATATTCTAAAGGTTGGTGATACTCCTAGCAGAAAAGGCTCTTCTGGATCCTGTCAGTCAACATTCTTTGATAGATGGGATCCATAGTAGGTCTCTTTTGTTGGAGTGATTGGGATAAGATAGGCCAATCCCATTGGATGTGACTGTTTCTCAGATATTAAGATGGCCATATCTGAGCTCTTAAAAATGTTAGTAGATCTTAATATGTCTTATTCAAGGAAAAAATTAAACCTTATTTGTTTTCCTGGACTACATTGCATTATAGAAAAGGCTTGGGTAGATCATCATGGGTTAATGCTTCATTTAAACATATTTTTATACAAGGTCCTCTAATTGTTCCTTTTAGGGAGGAAGCCTTTGCATGTATTGAATTAACTTTGAGGCAAGGTTTAATATTCTGATTTTTAAAAAACTGTAGAGTTAGATGAAAATAGACATCTAAACAAAGAAACTTTTTTCTTCATCTTTAGATAGACCTCTAAATGAATTTTCCTAAGACCTGTTAGTAGGTAGAATAACTTGAAAGTTGTCCTGCTACATTGGAATGATAAAAAAATAACTACGATTACTCAGCTGTTTACAGAATTTACATTGTTTGCAACATTAACACATTGCTTGTTGATAAATGAATTATAATGAAATAGTTCAGATTAATTCAGATTAACAGAGTTGGAAGGGACCTTGTAGGTCATCTAGTCCAATCCCCTGCCCAAGCAGGAGACCCTACACCATTTCTGACAAACGGCAGTCCAATCAATCTCTTCTTGAAAGCCTCCAGTGATGAAGCTCCCACAATTTCTGAAGGCAAGCTGTTCCATTGATTGAATGCTCTCACCGACAAAAAAAAAAATTCTCCTTATTTCTAGGTTGAATATCTCCTTAATCAGTTTCCATCCATTATTCCTCATCTGGCCTTCAGGTGCCTTGGAAAATAGCTTGATCCCTTCCTCTTTGTGGCAACCCCTCAAATATTGGAATACTGCTATTATGTCTCCCCTAGTCCTTCTCTTCACTAGACTAGCCATGCCGAGTTCCTATAACCATTCTATATATGTTTTAGTCTCCAGTCCCCTAATCGTCCTGGTTTTATTTATTTTATTCATTTATTTTTATTTATCAACTTCTATTTTTATTTCTTTTACTTACATTTTCTATATTGTGTGGTATTTTATCAGGGAGCAGAGGAAGTAAGATGGGAACTATTCCCAAGGATCCTTTGTTGTTATATTCCATCACTGTATTCCATTTTGAAATAGGGAATGCTTTCTCAAAGTAGGCATTGTTTTCTTGGACAGTGGAGGTGACTAGCTTTATTAGAGGTTGTTTCTAATAGTTCTCTCGGTTTAACTAACATTTTTGTAATGCCTACTTTTATAACACTCACTTGTTCAGTATCTGATAGAATACTGAATGAGTTAATGAAGTTGGTCCTAAAGGAGTCTTCTAAAAAATTCATAACTGGAGGTTTTCAAAAAGAGATTGGACAGTCCTTTGTTCAGAACTGAATAGAGTCTTCTGGCTGAGCAGGGGTTGGACTAAAAGACCACCAAAGATTCTTCTAACTCTGTTACTCTATTAAAACTCACTTGCTGTGGGAGGTCCAGGTGTCTTATTCAACCTATCTTTGCTCAAGGACAGTAGTGATAGAACAACCTTGGACTTACTAAACTTTTATTCTTAAGAAAACCAACTTGCTGTGTGACATCCAGGTGGTTTATGAATGCTATCTCTACTCAAGGACAACGTTGATAGAATATCCTTTTTAACTTTTGCCTTAATTGTGTTACAATTAAATTTTAAAGTAGAAGAATTCCTATTTCCAAGATGAAGGGACTGACTCCCCCTGTGGGAAAAGCCTGTAATGGGAAGAGTTCAAACAAAAAATGCCTTCGTTTTAAACAGCATGCTGGCAATAGTAAGATGTTTGACAGAAAGGCGTGTATATTTAGAGTTTGTACTGGATGGGAGCCAGTTATGCAGAATGTCTTGTAAACTTGATTATGTGTTGCGATTTTCTGTTTTCTGTTTTTATTTTTTTAAAATATTCCTTATAACCTTAGTTTATTTTATTTTTTAAATGTTTCTTTCTTTCTAATGTTCGAGATCATTTTCTCTTTTTAAAGGGTATTTCCCTCTTCTGGTTCTTCAGGTCTTTGCAATGAAATATGGCAATCCTAATTATCCTTGGTTCCTGAAAGAGATGCTGCTTAGGAATATGGCAGTAAGCATTTTTTACTGGTTTCAGGTTTCACACATTAATTTTTAAACTGTCACTGTAGTAGGATCAAGCATTTTCACATGTCTTCCAATTCAATCCCTGATTTTTTTCAAATGAAAGGAATTTTAATACTTGGAAACTTTGAGGATCCGCTACCACTAATGTAAATGGTGTTGACATAGGTAGCAACAGAAATAGCACTTATATATCACTTCATAGTGTTTTACAACACTCTCTAAGTGGTTTACAAATGTCAGCATATTGCCCCAACAATCTGGGTCCTCATTTTACTGACTTTGGAAAGATAGAAGGCTAAGTCAACCTTGAGCCAGTCAAGATCAAACTGCTGGCAGTGAGCAGTGAGTTAGCTTGCAATACTGCATTCTAAACCACTGTGTCACCAAAGCTTCTCAATGATCAATGCCGTGGTGGCGCAGTGGTTAGAATGCAGTACTGCAGGCTACTTTTTCTGACTGCCGGCTGCATTCAGTTTGGCAGTTCGAATCTCACCAGGCTCAAGGTTGACTCAGCCTTCCATCCTTCCAAAGTCAGTAAAATGAGGACCTAGATTGGTGCAGGCAATATGCTGACTGTGAAACAGTATATAAGTCTAAATGCTATTGCTATTGCTATCAATGCAACTGATTTATAGAAGGCAACTTTACTTGGAAGGCATGAAAACTCATTGTGGGGAGCACTGTCAAATAAGCAATAGCTATTGATTCATAAGTCATAGATGTTTAGTGATATCTAATGGTTTTATTTTTGTGTGTGCAGGATCTAAATTACTGGATACAGGTGCATCGTCTAGAACATAGTGATGGTGGAATCCTAGACAGCGATGACATTGTCCGTGACGTGGCTGATGACAAAGACAGAGTAAGTATTAATACTTCAAAGAAGACTATTTCTCGTATGTGAGCAGTGAGAAATTATTGATGCTAATATTGTATGAAGAACTGGAATACTCTACCTGAAAAAAGGTAACGTTGAATTTAAGACAGTCCAGCTGAGTAGAAACCATGTTTACTAGTTTACTGTGTTTTCAGCAAATCTATCATGCTTCTCTTATTTTACAAATTAGTTGAGTAATAAGTCCTTTTTCCAGATAAATAAAGAATTGGGGGAAAATAACATTGTAGCATTTGAAGCAAATAACTTGGAATTGACAAAGAGATCAGTTGCTAAGTAATATTTTTTATGATGATGCTTGTTCTAATTAAAGTTATAAATAATCTGAAGGAATAAAATGAATTAACAATGTGAGACAAACATTTAGAAGTTCTACTCAAAGCCAAATTCTTAAGAGAGAACTATAAAAATGTTCTTTGGAAATCAGTACTCTGTTAAACTTGAAGGATGCCTCTAAAACTTACTTTATTTCACTGCATTGTATGATTAATATTTCTACAGCTACATTAAATATTCAACTTCAAATATACATTATCTTGGTAGAATGGAAAATCTTGACAAAACATTTTGATTGTATTTCATATGTATTTTGACATAGCGGATTTAATTTGACTGTAGCTTGAAGCATTCTGACTATAAAAAAGGTAACCATTGTCATGTAGAAGATTAT
The DNA here is from genome assembly GCA_012654045.1 of Ptyas mucosa. Taxonomy (NCBI): domain Eukaryota; kingdom Metazoa; phylum Chordata; class Lepidosauria; order Squamata; family Colubridae; genus Ptyas; species Ptyas mucosa. Next base: position 2,183,550 of record WNWU01013631.1, on the reverse strand, counting down.
TCAAGAAATTAGCTTATTAAATTACAAAAATGTATAAAATTTTCTATGATATTAAATGTTTTAAGACAATATTAAGCAATGTTATTATTATTTTATTATTTGTTAAATTTATTTGCCTCCCTATTTTGCTGTGGGATGGACTACTCTAGACACGTTATAACAATAAAAAGGAATAAATGAAGAGTGCAAACAGAAATAAAATAATAGAACAATAGAATAAACAATGAAAAAGAACACAAGGAGAAAAAACATCAATATGATAACAAAAAGATGGATGGGTGGAGAGCAGAGAGCAAGGAGTCTATCTGGAGTCTGCCTTCAATCCAGCAACCATTTCCAATATGGAATTCCCCATCTGGTCCCCAGGCCAACCAGTAAAGCCAGATCTTCAGGCTCTTGCAGAAGAATAGAAGGGTGGGGGCAGATCTTAGCTTAGACAGCAGGATGCTCCAAAGGGTGGATACTGCAGAAGAAAAGGATCTTCTTCAGGATCCTGATAGTCAGAATTTTTTTACCAATGGGATCCATAGTAAGCCCACTCTGCAGGAGTAGTAGAGGCTTGTTCTAGTGGGACAAGATGGTTCATCAGGTAGCCTGGACCTATGCCATTAAGGGCTTTAAAGGTCATAGCCAACTCCTTGAACTGAATTTGGAAACCAACTAGTAACCAATGAAGCAAAAATGTAATATGGGCCATCCTGGGGGCCCGAAAGGTTGCTCTTGCTGCCATGTTTTGCACCGGCTGAAACTTCCAAATGGATAGCCCCATTGAACACATTGCAGAAGAGGGATGACCAGATTTTGAGTAGCTGAGTGCAGGGAGGCCATGATCCAATAAAGTGGTGTGCAAACCAGAGTTGTGCAAAAGCTCTCCTAGTTATGCCCGCCTCCTGCTCTTCGAGTGCAATTCCATTCAGAACTCACAGAGTCCCTTGGGAGATGGGCGGCATAGAAATGCAACAAAATAAATAAATAATAAATAAGGATAATCCTGACGTTCCATACACCCAAAGCCACTCAGTCTAGCCAGGGTTTTAATGAGAAAATGCTGTCCCTCATTCAAATCCCTACAGCCCCCAGGCATTTTGAAGGGGCAGATGCAGCCTTGCGTGGGTCACCATGTGTAGGATATGTAACATAAGAGTCTTTTCTTAAGGTTTCTTTTTACAACAATAGCCAAAAGAGCTTTGTTGACTTGATACTTTTCAGAAAAATTGAATTTCATACCAGCTGGGAATTCTGATAGTTGACATTCTGGAATCTGGAAACATCAGATTAGTGAATACTAATACAAAGATTCTCTAGAACCTTTTTACCTTTCACCACAATATGTTCCTACCCAATAAATAGCATTCCTGGGTTGCTCCTTTTAAGGAATGATGGAAATTCCGCCTTCTAAGGAAGACTAAGAATAAGTTTGGTTATGAGAAACCATCATGTTCCCATCATCTCTTAATTTCCCCTCATGTAGCGGTTGAGAAAAGAAATGTTGGGAGTAGATGTGGATTCTAGGATTCGTGTGATCAACCTTTAATGCACTGAGATGGATTTAGCTTTGTTGACTCCAAATAGTCTACATTTTAATGATAGATTAAAGTTCTTGTAGGCGGGAATCTTTTGATAGATTATCAGGAAAGGAAGTTAACTGCATTAATTTGCTCCTGTCACTCCTCATCCCAATTACTTCTGAAGACCTGAAACTTCAGAAACAGCAGATTTCAAAAGAATGTTTGATTGGTGAAACTATGTATGAGTATTTAATATCAATGGCTTATTGATCATAATTCTTGAGTGCCTCAGCTTAAAATAGCAGCATTTGCATTAGTAGCCCAGAAACCTGTCAGGCTCACCAGTTTCCTCCTTCTGTTAAGCTTTGTTTCCTTTCTTCCGAAGGCAAAACTCTGTCGCAAAATCTTGGGTTGTTAGTCAGATGTGCAAGGCATACAATTAATATTTGTATTGATTGCCACCAGATAGCAATGAACTAGAAATTCAGACTGTTTTCTTGTTTCCTCAGAAGGCCTCTGACTGTCATGTTTGCCAGCTGCATACCTTTCTACGCCCACTGGCTTCTAATATTTTGGTCATTTCTTTGTCATGAAAGCTTTTAATTGTGCTTTATTAAACTTTAAGAATCTTCAGTTAGTTTGGACTTGTATACTCTGTCTTGGCGATCTTTCAAGCAAGGTATTTAATAGCATGCATTTTTTTTACAAATTGGCTAAAGCAGTGAATCCCCAATTGTTTGGCTCTGTGGACTGGTGGTGGGTGGGCAAAGGGTGGTATTGTGCCTGGGCCCACCGCTTCTAACAAACTGTAGCATTCCTAATAATATAATATTCATAATAATTTAAGAACGTATTATTATTGTTTAAAGGTGCCATTAAAAAAAAACAGAATATGCTTTCATTTTTTTACTTACAAGTTAAGAGTTGCACAGTCTAACTTACAACTTGTCTTGTTGCGTAGACAAGTTGCACAGTCATGTTTAAAGAAGCAGGAACAAATGGTTATTAGACCAACAGGGAATAAACTGAATGTTTAAGAGGAGGTGAGGCTATGGTGACTGGAATCAGGTCTCAGAATGACCAAGATTAGGAGAACTTATCTGGTGAGATTTGGGGAAGAGTGTGGGGAATTCTTTGTGTTTTGTTGTTCTTATTAAGGTTAAGACTACAGTCGAAAGTTAAGCAGAGCATAAAGCATAAACTAATAAATGGTGCTTAGTTGTAGCACTTGCCTACAAGTTGCATTATGTTGGTGGCATTGAAATAAACCAACCAATATTTAAAAAGGAACTGCTGTTAGAGATTCTCAGCAATTGTGCTTAGAAGGTGCTTGTTGATCTGGCACCTTCCAGAGTCCACAGGTTGTCCATCTAATTTCGCCGACCCCTACACCAGTGATGGCGAACCTTTTTGGCATCTGGAAGCCCAAAAATGAACTTCCGGTTTCAGCTACTGAACTTCCGGTTTCAGCCAGCTATTCTTTCTGGCACGTGTGCACACGCTACGATCAGCTGGCTGGAGTACATGCTCAGGCAGGAAAACGAAAGACCAGCTCTTCTAGTTTCCGGCACTGCTGCACGCAAAAAGGCCAGCTGATCATCACGCACACATGCACGCCAGAAACCTGGAAGAGGAACAGGCGACGCCGCACGTGCCAGGCGACATGGTTCCGCGTGCCATTTCGGGCACGCATGCCATAGGTTCACCATCACGGCCCTACACCAAAGCGTGGCAGAATCATCTGTCCTGAGACCTTAGACCATGATAAGTTGATAAATTACAAATGATGGAGAGCTTCTATTTAGACATTTGAAGAACTGAAGGTAATGTTTATTCTAGAGTAGAGGCGATATTTAGTTTTGGTAGTCAAGGGTCACAGCAGGCCGGCCAATGCAATGATGATATCACCCAAATAAGGTGAGAGAGATTCCTAGGGAGCTTGTTCTTTAAGTCAGGAGGTTTGCGTTCTTGTTTTTGAAGTTTTCCATCCCAGTTTTATTCCTCTTCCGCTGTTTCTGCAATCCAGCAGAAAGGCCTGAAGGGATTTCTAAGTAGACTAAGTACAGGTAGTCCTTGATTAACAATAGTTCATTTAGTGACCTGTTTGAAGTTACAACGGCACTGAAAAAAGTGACTTATGACCATTTTTCACACTTATGACCATTGCATCCCCATGGTCACGTAATTTATATTTGGATGCTTGACAACTGATTCACATTTATGATTGTTGCAACGTTTTGTGAGATTGTCCCAGAATTCCCATTTATTGAAAAACAATTCAGCAAATCTTTTTTTCCATTTATTCTGCTGCTAATTTGTTTAAAATGTTATGTTAAAATCTATGTTCTTACATTAGTTGCATCTTCATATTTAATATATTTCCTACTTTTTATCAGTTTATTTAACAAATTGTAATGACGTTGTCTAAACAAAGTATAGGTAAAGGTAAAGGTTCCCCTCGCACATATATGCTAGTTGTTCCCGACTCTAGGGGGCGGTGCTCATCTCCGTTTCAAAGCCAAAGAGCCAGCGCTGTTCGAAGATGTCTCCGTGGTCATGTGGCCAGCATGACTAAACATCAAAGGTGTATGGAATGCTGTTACCTTCCCATCAGAGGTGGTCCCAATTTTTCTACTTGCATTTTTTATGTGCTTTTGAACTGCTAGGTTGGCAGAAGCTGGGACCAGTAACAGGAGCTCACCCCGTTACATGGCACTAGGGTATAGTATAGGTAGTCCTTGACTTACAAATGTTTGTTTAATGATCTTCTGAAGTTCAACGGCAATGAAAAAAGAGGCTTCTGACCATTTTTCACATTTATGACTGTTGCAATTTCCTCATAGTGATATGATCAAAATTGGAATGCTTGGTTACTGACTCATATTTATGACGGTTGCATTGTCCTGTGGTTACGTGATCACATTTTGTAACCTTCTGACAAGAAAAGTCAGGAAAACTAGATTCACTTAACAACCATATTACTAATTTAACAACTGCAATGATTCATTTAACAAATGTGGCCAGAAAAGTCATAAAATGGGGCAAAACTCACTTAACAAATTTCTTGCTTAACAACATAAATTTTGGGCTCAATTGTGGTCGTAAGTCGAGGACTACCCTTAGAAAGAATTTACAAACCTTTCAGTATTTAAGAATCTTGAGTGGCCTTCAATGCTGCATATCTAGATGAAAACCTAAATAGCCTTAAGGCTTAAACCGAATGAAAATAAATATTTTTTTTCCGTCTCATGCCTTGTATGCCTGGAGTAGACTGGCTGACTTGATTTGTAACCATATATAAAATAAATCATTGGTAGTGTCTTGTTGGCACCAGTTTATCTGTTCTTGTTTCATAAAAGTTATTAGTAGGAAGACAGGTCTATCAATATTATTTTTCTCTGCTTTAAAATCTGTCACAGTTTAGCTGGCATATGGGGAATTGAAGTCCATGCTTCTTGAAGTTGCTGAAAAGGTTGAAAAACACTCCCCTACAGGAATGGTTATGACTGCTTTTGACATCCTATGTACAGTACCTGAGAATGGGTGAAATCCAGCAGGTTCTGACAGCGTCTAAAGAACCGGTAGTAGAAATTTTGAGCAGTTTGGAGAACCGGTAGTGGAAAATTTGAGCAGTTCGCAGAACCAGTAGCAGAAATTTTGAGTAGATCGGAGAACCGGTAGCGGAAAATTTGAGCAGTTCGGAGAACTGGTAGTGGAAATTTTGAGCAGTTCGGAGAACTGGTAATGGAAAATTTGAGCAGTTCGGAGAACCAGTAGCAAAAATTTTGAGTAGATCGGAGAACCGGTAGCGGAAAATTTGAGCAGTTCGGAGAACTGGTAGTGGAAATTTTGAGCAGTTCGGAGAACTGGTAATGAAAAATTTGAGCAGTTCGGAGAACCAGTAGCAAAAATTTTGAGCAATTCGGAGAACCAGCAAATACTACCTCTGGCTAGCCCCAGAGTGGGGTGGGAATGGAGATTTTGCAATATCCTTCGCCCAGGAGTGGGGAGGGAATGGGGATTTTGCAGTATCCTTCCCCTGAAGTGGGATGGGAATGGAGATTTGGCAGTATCCTTCCCTTGCTACGCCCACCAAGCCACGCCCATAGAACCGGTAGTAAAAAAATTTGGATTTCACCTGAGAAGCTTATGTTTTTCACTGGCCTTATCATTTCTTAATATTCAGCCAGCATTTTTCTCCCTGCATAACATGCCATCTCTCTTTTTTATTCTCTCTTGGATGCTGAGATAGCACTCAAGGCAATATAATGCAGGGTGGTAACATTGTTTAGATCAGACATCTTTGCAAGTGGGTTAGTGTTATTGCTCCTTATTTACCTTCTTCAGGTCAGCTTGGCTCACCTATGGAAGAGGAAATTATGGGCATGTCATTTTACCAGCCTGACCTTGGAAAAGAGGAGCCGGCTGAATCTGTGTTTTGAGGAAGTGGCAGTGAAAACAAAAGGCTCGTTTTTGTAGTGACTGCTGAATAGATGCTCATGAAACATTCATAGAGTAAAGCTGTGTTAAGTGATCAAATTGCCAACTGAAATTTCCAGCGAGATTACAAATTGCTTTATGTGCAAAATCCATTTTAAAGCTCAGCAAGAGATCCTTACCCTTTGATTAACATCTGCCTGTCTGCTCCCTGGCTGCAGAAAATGTAAGGTTTAAGTAGCCCACATTTAGATGGCTGGAGGGACAATTGATTGAAGATAGTTTGTGGAGTGGTCTAAGATGACCTGGAGCATTTTATGCTTCTGTGGTTTGATTAAAAAAAAAAATCCTCAACATTCAGCTGAATTGCTGAACTCAAATCGGTGACTAGTGATTGAGGTGAGGAAGGATACTTGATCCCATCAGTTTTCCTACGAATCTTATTTGATACCACATAAGGTAGGCATTCATTTCACAAGATTTTCATTTTAAACATGAAGTTGCTTCTGAAAGGTATCTGGGCTGTATCTCAATCAGGGGGACAACTTTATTCATGTCTGGATGACACATTTTCATGGCCAGTTTTTCCATCGGCTTTTCTCACCTGTAAAACTGATTAAATATTGTACTTGTTCAAATGCAAACAGATTTATTGTTGCACTAAATTCTTCGAGCCAAAAGAACAAGCTGGGACATGTCACTTAGATGATATAAGTCCACCAGAAGTTTTTATTTTGAACCCTTAAATTCACTTCTTTATTTGAAAGATACTCTTTCAAACATTCATTGAAACAATGATAAAAATGGAATCACAGTAAACAGTTAAAATCAGTCAATTTTCATAAAGGCTTCAGATACTCAGGGTTAATACTTGGAAACCACACATTAATGGCTTCTCTTGATCGTAAATTGTCTTTTCACTTGTAAAGTCGTAAATATTTTGGGGTAGAGTTCTTTTAGTTTTCATATTTATTCTACAAAGAGCAACTACATCATAGGATTGTCTCATTGGAATCATAGTAGTTTAAAGCCCAGCTGGCTTTTATGCTGACAACAACCCCGCACATTAGAATAGATTTTAGTCTGTTGCTTTAGCCACTAGACTAGATCCAACTGACTCTCCTTTATAACTTTCCTGTTGTTAGTCCTACTTCATGTGTGCAATCCATTGCTCCCTTTCTGATTTTATTTTTTTTAAAGTTCTTAGAAGTAGGACTAACAACATCTATGTTCTTGTTGATCGTATGCAGATATAAATATTTGGCTTTCTTTGAGCTATGTTTTGCATTGAAATATATAGAAGGGAAATATATATCTGGAAAAGCCAACTAATATGTTTATGGTTCTGTACATTTTAGAACCCATCCATCCATCCATCCATCCATCCACCCACTCACCCACCCACCCATGTCACAGTTTGAAGTTGCAATGGCATTGCAAAAAGTGACTTATGATCATTACAGAATCCCCATGGTCACATGATTAAAATTTGGGTACTTGGCAACCAGCATGTATTTACAACAGTTGTAGCATTCCAGGGTCTTGTGATCATCATTTGTGGCCTTCTCATCAGGTGTCCTACAAGCAAAATCAACCGGGATTTGCTTAACCAGCATGTGAGTCACTTAGCAACTGAGTGATTTGCTTACTAACTGTGAGATAAAGGGATCATAAAATCGGGTGCAATTCATTTGACAACTGTCTTGCTTTGCAATGGAAATTCTGCCCCTACTGGTAATTGTAGTCATAAGTTAAGGACTATCTGTAGTATACAGGGTTTAAAATTCTTTCTCTGTGATTGGGTGGACTAGTGTAGGACCTGATGATTTCACCTGACCATCATTAAACTTGATGGTTCTTACACGAATGCCTCTTTTATTTTAATTATGGAAATCTATGTGCTTGGTCCAATTGTGGAACATTGCTTTAAGTTATATTTTGTTGGATAGAGCCTTGTTTGTTATTCACAGTTTTTGATGCTGTAATTGCTGGGGTTTTCTGATTTATTAGCTGCTTTAAATACAATTAAATATATAAAATGTCCAAATGAAATATACTCTCCCAAAGCTTGTATTATGTTTAGGTAATCTACAGTTCGATTCACAGTCTAAGATTGGTGGAAACTTAATAATTCATGTCCTAACCAAGGACCTAAGAATTATTATACCAGTACATTTCAGGTTTTGACCTTGTCTGATTCCTTTTGTACTATTTCTTCAGTTATCTTCATGGTTTCCATTCTGAGTACTTTCACTGCATTTTCAACTTCCTTGATCCATGTTGTATTTCAATAGAACAATATATTCTATTGTTTTCCCACAAATGTTTCCAAAACTTTAGTGTCTCTTCTTTGATACGTTTTTCGTTATTTGTGGGCTTTAGAATTACTGCTGATCTGCTGCAAATCTGTAAAATTCTGCTGGAATTAAATTATTTGATTGTCACATAACTTAATCACTTTGCGATTTGTTTCAGTTGTTCTACAGTTTCTGGAATTCTTTTTGCTGTCCAGATTGTGTATCACATACAAATTAGTTTTGCTTTTCTTATTTTTCAAGCTTCCCTGCCTGAAACTCTTTTTAATTGCTTAATTATATGTGAATCTTTTTATCTCTAATTCCAATTGCATTTTCCATTTAAAGTTTCTTTTTTCTGTAAGTTCATATCTTGATGTTTTAAGACTCAATTCTTCCGCTGTTGCATAGTCTTTATCAATTGGCTCCAATGTTGCAGTTGGAATTGTTTTAACAGCTTCAGCGGTTTGGCGAAATTTTTCTTGTTAATTTGATTCAGTTTTGGCAAACACACATTTTCAGCTTCTTTTATTCAGTCCTTGCTTTTCACAAGTTCTTGATTAAGTAATAGTGCTTGCAATTCTTCAGCAGCTCGAGTTTCTTCTCCTTATTGTTCTTCATAACATAGTCTCTTTGCTTTCTACTTTTTTGTTGCCCAGTCTGCAAATTGGTATATCATTGATAGTTCTGAATAAATCTGAATTTTGAGTTGCTTGGGTTTTTTTTTCTTCAATTACTTCCAATTCAGCATTGGTAAACAACTTGTGTTTTAAAATTACACACCTTTGATCCATAAATTCATTTGCCCCATTGATCTCTAAATCCAGACAACTTTCTTTCCAAAGCTGGTACATTCATTTTTGAAATTCACATTTCAGTGGTGTTTATTGGAAGAAACATTCCATAATTGAGTAGATCTTTTCACTAAATATTTCGCTTTTGATTGCCTTCTAGTAGCCTATAAACTGCATGCCTTGGGTGGCTAGTAGAAGGAATTGAGCCATGTACAGTAGCATATATTTTGATGAATGTCCAGGAGTCATATATTCAACGTCATATATTCAACACCCATATATTAATCTGGGTGACAGTTGATCTGATACGAAATTCCAATTATATATTTTTACTATATGGAATGTGTTTTTTGGAACATCTTCAGCTAAGGACCTGTTTGATATGGTTGCATCTGTTTAGTACAGCCCTTAGCATTGCTGGAGTACACAGGGCCCTCTCCTTTGGATGGGATTACTAATTATGGTTAGTTGTACAATCAGCCAGATGTTTAGACTGGATTTGGTACATTCCAAGGATGAGAGCTAGGCAGATGTTGATGTTTTATAGTGTTCAGAGCATTGTCACAGGATGTAAGCTTTTCCAAATAAAGCTGCTTTTTTTTGCATTAGACTGATGTTGATTTTATCAACATCAGTCTAATGCAATGCCAAAAATGTTCAAGTTCTACTCCAGATGTTGTTGGAATGCACCCAAGGTGCATATTACTTATTGGTACTATTTTGCCACAGTCATTCAACTTCAATTTGCAGATCTGTGGTTTTGTAATGATTTTCTCCATTTCTTTCTCTTCTAGTCTGCTGTCTCCAGCTAACATAGTGTCCACTATTCAGTCTCCTGTCTGTCTTATTGACAGTTGTTAATTCTGACATATTATGTGGTAGATGTTGTCTCTTTGAATTCTACAGTCCCAGAGCACTTTGGCATCTTCATATTCTATCACTTTGTCTATTTTGGGGGCCCACCTGTTCTTGCTTGCAGTTAAATGATATTTCTTGCAGATCTCTCATTAAAATTATTTACACAGGTAGTATTCAGCTTACGACCGCAATTGAGCCCAACATTTCTATTGCTAAGCTAAATATTTGTTAAGTGAGTTTTGCCCCACTTTACAACTTTTCTTGGCATAGTTGTTAAGTGAATCACTGCAGTTGTTAAGTTGTTAAATGAATCTGGTTTTCCATTGACTTTGCTTGTCAGAAAGTCACAAAAGGTGATCACATGACCCTGGGACACTGCCACTGTCATAAATATGAGTCTGTTGTCAAGCCTCTGAATTTTGATCATGCGGCCATGGTGACGCTGCAACCGTTGTAAGAAATCATGTGTTCTAGACCCAACTTAACCATGGAAACCACCTGGGTGACCTTGGACCCGTGTATCTCTTAAACCAATCCATCTCATAGGGTGGTTGTTGTGTGGAAAATAAGATGAGGAAAGTGTATTGGATAACAAGTTTATCCATCCAACTTGTTTTATTTAGAACAATACATACTTCTCCCTCTCCCTCTCCATTTCTGTTCAGGCATAGGAAGGGATAGTAAATGTGGACTCTGGAGACATCTGTTGCCTCTTTATATCTTTTGGAGACAATGAAAAACGAGGTGGTATTTATAAGATTTTGTTTGTCTAATAAATATACTGTTCTAAATAAAATCCAATGTTGCTATCCAATGTTGAAACTTGAGCAGGAAGTAAAATTTTGTTTTCAATGCTATAGAAGTTTTCTTCTGGTCCCCTGGTAACCACATCCCTTTCTACTTTATACCCCTTTCTTGTTTCATGAGAAAAGAGATTTCGTGTTGCTAATGACGATTGGAAAGTAGAAATTTCCAAAGGTAATTTTTTTATGTTTTGCATGATTGGCAGCTTTCACGATCTTTCTTAGGATGCCTCAGATGCTTGCTTGAACCAACTCAGTTGATGCCCATGAAAACAATGAGAAGTGACTAGACCTGTGATGGTGAACCTATGGCACGTGTGCCACAGGTGGCACCCAGAGCCATATCAGTGGGCACACGAGCTCAGCTGTGGCATACATGCATGCTGGCCAGCTGATTCTCGGGCCTTCTGGGCAACCCGGAAGTAGGGAAACAGGTTGTTTCCTGCCTCCGGAGGGGACCGGAAGTCGGCAAATGGGCCATTTCTGGCCTTCAGAGGGCTACCAGGGGGGTGGGGAAGGCCGTTTTTGCCCTCCCCAGGCTCCCAGAAAGGCTCTGGAGCTTGGGGAGAGCAAAAAACAGGCTTACCAGGCCCACCATGCCATCACGTGCCAAAAGCGGGGGAGCACAGGGGGGTCGTGCGCACATGCGTGGGGGCAGGGCATATAGAATGGGTGTGGGCATGCGTGTGCGTGACCCACCCGTGTTCCCCTCGCTTTTGGCACGCGATGGCAAAAAGGTTAGCCATCACTGGACTAGACGGTATCTTTTCATTTGCTGTCTTAGTCTGTTTTCAGGTTTATTCACATTTTCTTTTTATTGCATTCTACAAATTTTTTATCTTCTCAGCTGGTTTTAGTAGACATGTAAGGAAAACAATAATTGTGAATATAATACTAACAACACACCAATAAAAGCAATACTGGTACTTGTCTATAAAATTTTTATGTTACTTTTTAAAATGTTTTAAATCTTTTCTCTTTTTAAATTACACTGTTGAGATCAGCTAATATGATGCTAATAAAGGAGGGAAGCAGATGTAGCCTGCAGTTTGCCAACATTCTGACAACAGCCTTCCTGATTCATAAAAAGCACACAAATGGTCGCATACACACATTTTGTGTTGATTTTTGTGTAGGACATGCTTACTTGGGGACTTATTATTTTTGTTTTTAAAGGAATTTCTGTCAGGATTGCAGAAGGTGAGAATATGGTGACCTCCATAGAGGAGTTTTTCAGAACGTTTTAAATAATGTTTTCTGGGCAAACGAATACAATGCTAATTCCCTGAACTCAAGCTCTATACTACTTGATGCAAATACAAACTGCAATTATTTTATGTGGTTTGAAGAGTGCATTCAGTGATTCTCCACACTTCAAAATGTGGAGAAAAACCATTAATTGAAATATTGTTGGGCAACACCATATAAAATTCTGAAACTCTCAAAGTTACCCGAAGTGAAACATTTTGACTCTAATAAAATTTTATGGAAGCTCCCCTGGAAAAGTAAAATATAAATTTGGGGATAAAGGTAAATAAGTGAAATATATACTGTATAACAGATCAATTTTAGCGTTAACATTTTAAAAGAAAATAAACTGCATTACTGAATATCATAGCTCCTATTGTGTTTCCCTGAAAATAAGACCCTGACTTATATTTTTTTGAACCCTGAAATAAGCGCTTCGCCTTATTGCCATGTGCTCAAAAGCCCGATTGGGCTTATTAGCAGGAGATGTCTTATTTTGGGAGAAACAGGGCAGGGGTGAAATGCTCCCGGTTCAGACCAGATCACCCAATCCAGTAGCGATGGCAGTGAGTGGTTTGGAGAACCAGTAGCAAAAATCCCTGCCCCCCCCCATGAGCCACGTGATCATCAGAGGCTTTTAAAATTATTTTTAAAAGCATTTTTTCTACAAGCTCTTCGGCCGAAAAAATGCTTTTAAAAGTAAAAAACAAAAGCCTCTGATGATCCCAGCTGAGTTGCCTGATTGTCAGAGGCTTTTAAAAGCATTTTTTTCTGCAACCTCTTCAGCCAAAGAGGTTGTAGAAAAAATGTTTTTAAAAGAAAAAAAAAGCCTCTGATGATCAGACAACTCAGCTGGGATCGTCAAGAGGCTTTTAAAAGCATTAAAAGTTAAAAAAAAAGTTAGCCACACCCACTCAGTCACATTACTTCCCCCCACCACTGAAACAGGGTATATGAGAGCTAGTTTGGTCTACTGGTTAAGGCACCAGACTAGAAACCAGGAGACTGATCCTTCTTTAGGCATAAAAACCAGCTGGCTGATTTTGAGCCAGTGATTTTTTCTCTGAGCCCAGCCCACCTCACAGAGTTGTTGTTATGGGGTAAACATGAGGGGGAAGGAGTACAAGTAGTCCTTGACTTATGACCACAGTTGAGTCTTCTGTTTCTAAGTGAGACATTTGTTAAGTGAGTTTTGCCCCACTTTAGGACTTTTCTTGTCACAGTTATTAAGTGAATCACTGCAGTCATTAAGTGAGTAACCTGGTTGTTAAGTGAATCCAGCTTTCCCATTGACTTTGCTTGTCGGAAGGTCACAAAAGAGGGGGTCATATAACCCCAGGAGACACTACAACCATCATAAATATAAGTCAGTTACCAAGTGTCTGAATTTTGATCATATGACCATGGGGTTGTTGCAGCAGTCATGTGAAAACCTTGGTAGCCTTGGTAGTACAGTGGTCTAAAGCACCCTGTTATTAACACCAGCTGCCTGCAATTATTGCAGGTTCGAATCTCACCAGGCTCAAGGTTGACTCAGCCTTCCATCCTTTCTAAGGTAGGTAAATTGAGGACCCAGTTTGTGGGGGCAATAAGCTGACTTTGTATAAATATACAAAAGTATGAAGGCTATTGCTTAGCGCATTGTAAGCCGCCCTGAGTCTCCGGAGAAGGGCGGCATATAAATCAAATTAAAAACAAACAAACAGTCGCAAGTCACTTTTTTCAGTGCTGTTGTAACTTCGAATGCTCACTAAATGAACTGTTGTAAGTCCAGGACTGTCTTTGTTAGGTATGTTTGCTGCCCTAAGTTATTTATTTAATAATAAAAGCAGGATTAAAATAAAATAAAAAAACTGCTCCCAAATTTAACAATACTTCACACGTAACAAAGATCAGTCTGTGCAGCTGGCTCATGATTTTCCCATGGCTAATATAAAACCTCTGAGATGGGAATGTCAGAAATGAATTACAGGTAGTCCTTGGCTTACAACAGTAATTGGAACCAGGCAGTGGTGAAACCCAAATTTTTTAACTACCGGTTCTGTGGGCATGGCTTGATGGGCATGGCAGAGGAAGGATACTGCAAAATCCCCATTCCCACCCCACTCTGGGGCCAACCAGAGGTGGCATTTGCCAGTTCTCTGAACTACTCAAAATTTCCACTACCGGTTCTCCAGAACCTGTCAGAACCTGCTGGATTTCACCCCTGGAACCAGGGCTTGCATTGGTAGGTAATGTGGTTAAATGACCAGTGCCCAATTTTGCAACATTTTTTGCTTTGTTAAATCGTTAAGTGAATCACCATTAACCTTAAGCAAGTCTTTACTTATCACATGTCAGCTGGGACCATTGCAAACAGTGATCATTGCAAACATTCAAATGTTGTAAATATATACCATTTGCCAAGCACCCAAATCTTGAACAGGTAATCACAGGGACATTGGCATGATTACAGGTATGAGGACTGGTTGTAAGATACTTTTCAGTGTTTTCCAACTTCAAAAGATCACCAAACAAATGTTCGTAAGCGGAGGACTATCTGTATTAAGCATTAAATGCTTATCTCATCATTTGGACCCAAGCAAAGCAAGCACGGCTGAGATAATCCAACCTGTTAATGCAAAACTTTATTGAGTACATCATATTGGCAAAGATGAAGGCAAAACCATATCTAACTATTTCCTACGCAAACCCATATAGTTAAAGTTCAGGTCTTCCCTCCTCCCTTTTAGACCAGATCACATTGCCCAATGGAGACTTGTAGTATTGTTATGAGAAAGTCTTTTTGGCTCTGGCAAACACCTGCCAAAATGTCCTTGGTTCCCATAACTGGCATCTTGATGTTGAGCTTAGTTCTAACTTCCCCAGACCTCTCCCCCATAGTTCATTGGCAAGCTGAGAAGCAATAATAGTTGCAACAGCAAAAGCGCCTTTTGAAGCTTAACTAATTTGTTCTCTGATATGACAAAGTGTAGGTATGCATCTACATATGTCTTGTTATATTAATGGCTACAACTGAACTTTCCATTTGAAGAATTAAGATTCTATGGTGTTTGGATACATGACCTTCCATTTTCCTTCATGGCATTTTATAATTGTGCTATAAACTTTGAACTAAATCTAGACCATGTTAGCTTTTGTGCTGTTCATTTATCAGTGCTATCATTCACTCCCACACTGTAGAGAGAAAATGGTGCATATGCTTTAAATTGGAAGGTAACACATAATTTCTTCCCTTTTTGACATTTGAAGGTTTTTACTTACCTAAAAACATTGAAAACCTTGGACTTAAGGCCAAGAGTTAATTTTCATTAAAGTAGATTCTCCTCAAACAGATCATATCTGTCTCTTCTGGCGTGACTTAACAACCTTGCATAGTAGGGTGCTCTAAATCAAGTCTAATTATTTCAAGCAAAGCCTGGTTTCTCTTTAAAATGTCTTAAACACGTTCTAATTTATAATCTTTGAGCTGTATGATTGACTGATGCAAAGTCATTATGAGGGTTAGTTGATTTTGGCTTGGTGTATAATACAACCTAGCCACTGTGATTTGTAAATCAAGAATTAAAAATTAGCATTATTCTTGATGACATAACTGTGGGGATGCTGCAAAAGCTGGTAACTGTGAAAAACAGTTATAAGCAGGGGTTTGGGAGAATCTCTACCTAAGATTCTGTGCAGTTCGGAGAATCCCCAAATCCCACTCCTGGCTGGCCCTGCCCAGCCCGTTCCTCTCCTCCCAGGAGTCCCCATGCGGCCTATTTTGGATGCAGGTAAGTGCAGAGAGTGCTCGGGGAGAGCGAAAAACAGGCCTACCGGAAGTTGGGGAGGGCTCTGGAGCCTGGGGAGCCCGTTTTTGCCTTCCCAGAGGCTCGAAGAAAGCCTCCGGAGCCCAGAGAGGGCAAAAACACCCCCCTCTACCGTGGTGCAGGAGGCCAACTAGGTCACGCCTACCATGGCCACACCCACCTAGCAATCAAGCAGAGAACCCCTTGCTAATTTTTTTTTAATTAAAAAGTTTTACAAATTACAAAAATGATTTCCCCCCCCATCCCCCCCCCCCCCCATCCCTCCCTTCCCAACCCTCCCCCTCCCCCCCCTGACTTCCCAGGATTAACTCAGGGTATTACAAGTACAAACACCAAACTAAAATTAACTAACAATATAATAACATATCATTAACCTTGATCTTTAACTCCTAATAGTGAAACAACAATATTCTAATTAATATAACAATTTCTACAAAATATTTCATTCGTAAGCTAATTGAAATTTCTTGTTACAATATTTGTTCTGAATATAATCTATCCAACTTTTCCACTCCTTTATATATCTTTCATTTGAATAGTCTTTGAGATATGCGGAAATCTTCGCCATTTCTGCCAAATGCACTACTTTTAATGTCCATTCTTGAATTGTAGGTACATCTTGTTTCTTCCAATATTGTGCCACCAGTAGTCTTGCCGCTGTTATTAGATTTAAAATCAACTTTATTTCAATTCCTGTACAGTCTGTTATAATACCGAACAAAAAAAAACTGTGGCGTAAATTTAATCTTTTTCTTTAATATATTTTGAATTACCCACCAAATTTTTATCCAGAATGCCTTAATCTTGTTACAAGTCCACCATATATGATAGTAAGTGGCATCCTGACTTCCACATCTCCAACATTTGGGCTGAATATTCGGGTACATACAAGCTAATTTTTTGGGATCTAAATGCCATCTATAAAACATTCCTTGCTAAAATTTTTGAAGCCCACCCTTGGTTATAAGTCAAGTTTTTTCAGTGCCGTTGTAACTTTGAATGATCACTAAATGAACTGTTGCAAGTTGAGGATTACCTGTCCTGATGATCCACCCACTCTCTCCATTGAAAGTTGGTCTCAAGCGTCCACTTTCTGTGAAGTCACACTTTTTAACATTACTTTTGAACTCCTGTCAGTTTGAGGTTATGCCGCTGCATTCCGTCACGCATGCACATGCTGGCACCTGAACTTCTGGTTTCTGGCACGGAAGTGCACCTGATGAACAGCTGGCTGTCGAGCATGCTTGTGACGGAAACTTTGAAGTTCGGATCCGGCGCACGCATGTTCTACGGAACACTGCTCTTCCAGGTTTTAGCGCTCCCACGTGCGCGAAGGCCAGCTGATCGGCATGTGTGTGTGCACAGGAACGCGGAAGAGGAGCCAGCGAGGCTACGCGTCCTGCATGGGGTGGTTCTGCTTGTCGCTTCCGGCACGCATTCCATAGGTTCGCCAACATGGCCCTATAGAGTGGGATTAGAACTTTCTTTTTCCTGCTGGGTGATCCCTCTAATGATGCATCCCAGAATTTTGTTTGCCTTCATGGCTGCTAGGCCACACTGTTCATTTTGAAGTCAGTGAGCACACCTAAATCCTTGCCTTCAGTTGTTCTGTCTAACGTTGTACTCCCACTACTGTACCCTGCCAAAGGATTCTTTTCCCCAAGTATATAATCTTTCATCTAGAAAACAGTGGATTTAAAGCAGACCTGATTAAGTTTGCCTGAATAGTGAAACATAGTTGGATCGATTTGATTCTAGGCATTGCAAACTAGTTTTGAGAATAACCCTTTAATTGAAAGTTAGCATTTTTGGGTCGCATTGGATGCCAATTATTCTTGAATCGAATAATTCCAGTTTATATATTTTTTTCTTTAAAGCAGCCTGTTTATTAACCCCCTGGCCATGTTGTTGATTATTGCCGATAGTAGACTGTTTTGGGTTAATTGTTTATTTGAGGTTGTAAGGTGATACAGTTTAAATTGCTGGCAATCAAAATAAAGAACCAAAATAGCTGCCATCTTCCTGTAATTGGTACATTTATGTGAAGCTGTATGAAATCCAGTTTCAATGAAAGTGCAGATGGTTCGCTGGTGTGTGAAAAAACCGTGGATTGTTGATTGATTCAGCATAGCTTAGTAATTAGTCTCTGCAAAGGAGGAGTTAGAAAGATGGCTCTGAACCCCAGTTGGTCTGCTTTGCCTCCACCCCGAAGATTTCCTTCTGACAGCAGTTCCACTCCCTTTTGGCTAGGATCAACCCTGCTTTTCTTTCACCTTTAGCGTGCTATGTAAAAGAGCTGCTACTTTGCATCCACCTTGCCAGCTCTGTAGAATCTATGCTGGTTCTTCAGTGACAGCAACTTTCAGAAGAAATGGCGTCATATTTTGGACACATATTCTTAAGTGGCACTTGTGCTAGTTTGCTTAACTGGCTCGAAGAGTAAAGAAACTTCATCTCCCCAAAAGGGTGAAGCTTTTGGAATTGGTGTTTTTGGGTGCATCTTGGACCACCAACAGCTTAGAGCTGGCACTGGTTTGGAGTACTTTAAAATGGCAGACAAGCCAACAATGAAAATGAGAAAGAAGTCTAAATCATTTTCCTATGATCGCAGGAGAGATTCAGTGAAAGTTAAGAGACAGACCAAATCTCTTAGGTTCAAGACTGCTACCTTGGAAACCTGTAAAATACAAATGAATGAGAGACAGGTTAGTACAAATTCATTTGGCACTGTTCCTAATAATATGATAGTAATTCCGATTTGAATTTACCAAGACCTTTTTAATACCACTGATTTCACTCCCTGCTAGTTTACAGTGATCGGTTATCCTACTTGGTTTTCTTCAGTGTGTATGGGGAGAGATAACATATTTTTTAAAATCTAAACAAAGTTAAACCTTTATTATTTTCAGTTTATTTGAACAGTAAAATATGTGAGGTTATATCTCCTTTTGAAATATAATTCCATATGTATTATATTGTGTTATATCAATATTTGGAGTGTTGTATACTCTAGTGATGTCTCATTTTAATGGATCAGGAACTATACCAAGTCATTACCAAAAATTGCAGGACTAAAAGTTTTAGTATTTTCTTTTGTGGGGGGAAGGGTTTGAGGATGTTTAAAATTATTGAGAGAGTGAACTTATTCCTTTTATATTATCTGTGAAATGTATTTCTGTTATGTTTGAAATATTTTCAGATCTTCGTGTTTGGTATAGAATGTTCTCAATGGAGTAGTGTGTATAATTTAGATGATGCTACCTTTGTAGTACTAAAACTGTTCTGAAGTATTATAAGATCTTTGGAAGTTCAAACCTGGTTAATTTGGGGTTGAAACTTGTTATTTTATCTCTTCTTCCAATGCATACATTTAGCTTTGGACTGATAATCTCCTTTGAATGTAATTCTTGATAGCACTAAGGAATATTTTGGTGAGCAGCAAATAAATAAATAACCAACCAACCAACCAACTAACCAACCAACCAACCAACCAACCAACCAACCAACCAGGAGTTAGGTTGCTCATCTGTTTTGGAGGAAATCATTTTTTGATAAATTTGTGGGCCATTGCTTTTGGCATTATATTAGGAAGAATGCTAAACAAAAATACTGAAAGCCACCTACAAATTTGCTGGACCTTGAAACCATTTGCTCTTAGCAGAATCATAACAAGTAGAAAAACACCTGTTGTAAGATGTGGCGTTAGTTCCAGCCACACTGTAATCTAAAAATCTCACAGAACGGGATAGTTGGGTGTAGAAATCAGCATAAATATAAAGCTGTTTAAAAATTATGGCAGTGTGATTGGCTTTAGGAGGGAAGAGAACTGGAAACCCATATGTGATTTTGTAAATATTCATGCTAATATTCGTCTTAGTATCCCATGAATCTTGAAGTGTATGCTTAGATTTTGGTCCTTCCACTTCTATTTTTGCCTTGGATATGGTTTGTTCTATTACAGACTGAGACAATGAGACTCTGTTGTAATGATTCACATTATAATTTCCAAAGCAATAGTATGCATTTTCATCAACAGTTAAAGCATACATAGTAGATGTACAAATGTCTCTAGCCTGGTGTCATCGGAACGTTTTGAGACTGTATCCTTCATGCTTGCCTGGAGATTTGTATTGTCAACACAGCGTGAGAGACGAGATAGAAGACTCTTCCAAGAGGATCTTCTAAGTGATACAACTTGATTTAGAATATTAGACGTGTCTTCCAAGAACAGATTAAAGTTTACTTTAGCCTAGTGTTCTTTCCAAAATATACATTCCAGCAATCTACAGGTATAGGTGACTGAAAAAGCAAACAATAAAAAAAACAGCTGCAAGACAAAATAATAAAAGACAAACAATGAGATTAGTATTTCAGGGAGCATTGAAAGATTTGCATTGTCCTCCAGAATTGGGACTAGAGAATTGGCTTATTAATGAGGACTAAATGAGGATCACCATTTACATATTTATGTGCCTTTTTATAAGGCTGTATAACAATTTGGATAGAGGCCACAGATTCTGCATGACCTCTAGTGGTCAGTTGGAAATATTGGAGGAAATGGATCTGTGGATGTGGATCATGAAATTCAACTTTTGCATTTCTTTTATTAAATTATTCTTGAGTAATAAAATCACTATTATGTCCCATATGAAAAAAGGTGAAGAAATAAGTTGTATTGGCTATCATATTTTTTATATTTCTTACAGTTGTGAAATCTGAATGAAAAAACAATGGTTTATATTGTGTTAATCTACAGGGAGTCCTCAATTTACGGCCACAATTGAGCCCCAAAGTTTTGTTGGTAAGTGAGGCAGTTGTTAAGTGAGTTTTGCCCCATTTTACAACTTGTCTTGCTATAGTTGTTAAGTGAATCAATTCAGTTGTTAAAACTAATCACATGGTCGTTAAGTGAATCTGGCTTCCCCATTGACTTTGTCAGAAGATCACAAATCACATGATCTCAGGACACTGCAACCGTCATAAGTACATGCCAGTTGCTAAGTATTCTCATTTTGATCATGTGATCATGGATGGGAAAACTGCAATGTTATAAGTGTGAAAAACGGTCATAAGTCACTTTTTTCAAGGCATTCAGTGGTCACTAAATCGATGTAAGTTGAGGACTGTCTGTTGTTCTGACCTAAGCTTCCTTTATCTTCTTTGACACACTGCCGAAGACCTAATTGGCAATTATCTTGGCAAGACCACACGGAAATACAGAGTCAAAAACAGAACTTCAAAGTATAAACTGACATCATCTACAGCGTTGCTTCCTGCAAAGGTCCATGTGCCTTTGCTCTTCCTTTATGTCTTATGGGAGTAACCAATCATCTCCAAGCCTTACTCCCGAGTCATCCCTTTTGTTTTAACTGTTCTTGCCTTCTGGCAGCTCTGCGCATGCGTGCACTAGGAACAGGCTCCGTCTGTTCCTCTGCCTCTATGATGTCCGACTCTGGAGGCTCTGGAGTCCTCACATAACTCCCAGATGGCCCTGGCCCCATCTCTGCCTCCGATGCAGAGCCCTCGTCCGAGCCTTCTCCAGACTCTAGGACTGGCCCATGTTCCTCCCCAGCCTCCTCACTGTCTGACTCTGCTGCCAGCTCCGCAGGCTGCTGGTGGACCACAACACCTGTATTTAAGTTCCCTCAAAGAACTTAGCAGAGTACCTTTCCTTCCCTAGTGTGTAAAGGAAATCAATAATAGTGCTTTTGCTCTTTAGCATTTAATTTTTTTGGATCATAGATTAACCGCCAAGTTCATTAAACAAGAGCAAATCTAATAGGAATCACTTGATTTCATTTATACTGCACTTCATATATTTATTCTCCTTTTATTTGTGAACTTCAATTCTTAATGACAGTCTTGGTGGCTTTTAAAAGAAAAAAACAACCTGTGACACCCATTCTACCAGATGCTACTTCATCTGGCGGCGGTCTGATCATAGCCACATCTGGCAGCTGACTAATGATAGTCACATCTGGCAGAATTAAAACTGCAATTAATCCTAATGGTAGTTCATCTATTATTGAAAATCAAGTGAGGGAAATAGCAGTGGCAGTCTGGCTGCATTTTAAATCGACATTCAGACTTATGCCTTAGCTGGGATGTGTTAATTCTTAGGACACTGTTCATTTGGGAGTATTTGGCCTTGTTTTATGGGACACTGAATAGATGAACAATATTGTGTGCCGTGTCGCTTTTCAGACAGCAGGCTGTATGAAATTCATTATCTTCCAAATTATAGTAAAGCAAAATTCAAGTATGGAGCAGAATGCACAACCCTGAGGCTTGCGTATGTAAAAAGCATGCTAAATTCTGGTTTTGGTTTCCCCCCAACCATTACGAGGGTGTGCCCCTCATAATCCCTCCAAATATGTGGCTCAAAAGTGTAATTTCCAATGGGAAAATGATTAAATACACAGGGAGAGATCATGTTAACTGCATGCATTTTAATTAAATGCCAGTGTAACTTAATCACCTTCATTTTGGAGTTTAGCCCTGGCATGCCACTAAAGGCCAACAAGCATGGTTCTTGAGAAGAACTTGGATGTCATGATTTAACCAGCATTAGATTGCTTCAAGAGAGAAATAATTATTTGCTTCAGCCTAAGAGTGACATTTGCACTATAAAAGCGCACAATGTATGCTGTGTCTCCCTTTCTGTGAGTGTGCCAAGCATTGAATTTGTAACAGTTTGGCATGGCACATTGATGTAGAGAACTTGACTGAACTCACTCATTATGTGTTTCCTCATATTTAAGTCATAATTGGGCAATTGGAGTTAATGCTTTTGAACAAAGTTATAATTTGCTTCCAGGAGCAATTTGTCCTAGCTAAGCCTTTGCCGTGCATTCTTATAGTACCGTGATGGCGAACCTATGGCACGTGAGCCAGAGGTGACACACAGAGCCCTCTCTGTGGGCACGCGCACCGTCATCTCAGCTCAGCCAGCTGGTCGTCTGGTTTCCGAGGCTCGCATGCGCAGCAGCCAGTTGGGTTTATGGCGCTTTCCTGTTTGGGCACTCTGTGCCTGAAAAGTTCACCATCACTGTTATAATATGTTACTTTTAGATTGGATACCTTGTTTGTTTTACAGTTTACCAGTTCGTTTAGTGACTGTTCAAAATTACAGTGGCACTGAAAAAAGAGACTTATGATTATTTTTCACACTTATGGCTGTTGCAGTCATGTGATCAAAATTCAGATGTTTGGCAACTGGCTCATATTTATGACGGTTGCAGTCTCCCAAGATCATGTGGAGATCTTTTGTAACCTTCTGACAAGCAAAATCAACGGGAAAGCCAGACTTCACTAATCAACCTGGTTACTAATTTAAAAACTGCAAGGATCCACTTAACAGTGGCAAGAAATTCACTTAACAAATGCCTTGCTTAACAATGGAATTTTGGGGCTCAGTTGAGGACCATCTGTATGTACAGTTATGAGACAATATTCCTTTTACTAAGATATGCCAAACAAGGATTAAAATATAATCCATATTTTTAGTTGCTTTTCATAATTCACTGTAGTATAATTTTATGAGTCAAGTTTGATTGACTGATTTTTTAAAACGTATGTGGCTGCTAGTTTAAATAACAATGCTTGGGTGACTAACAACCACCATGCAAGAGAAAAACAAAATGACAGCTCCCCAAAGAATTAAAAAAATAATCATAATATAATAACCAAGGAATTGAAAACACAAGAACAGACATATTGGGTCCCACTAACATGCTGAAACCTTTATTGCTTTTTAGAGATGAGTCTTGAAATGTAATTCCATTTTTAAATGTATCACCCGGTGTTTTAGAAATTTTCTTTTAGTACATTTCTATAGTGTGAACAACAAGAATGAATGATTTTTTAAAAATCTATAAAATTGCTTGAATGTAGGATTGTAATTGTTGCTCCTCATTCTTCTATGAGCCTTCCTTAATTTGAGTCAGTTGTCTTTAACAATCACATTTAGATAATTCAATGCAGCACATATATATCTGGATAACAGATTTAACTCTGGGACTTGAGGACATGTTTTCCAAATAATGATAGGCTGATTTCATTAGGTCTTAGTTATTAAAATAAAATGGTAAATTGGCAGACCTAACTGACTTTCTTCTTAGATCCCCTTATATATTCTGAAGTAGGAGTGTCAAACTCAAGGCCTGCGGGCTGGATCTGGTTCACAGTGTGTTTAGATCTGGCCTGTGGGACCGCTCTGAAACAGTGAAGGACTGGCCCACAGTGACTCTGTCAGCAAAAATGGAGTTGGGAGGGCTGCATGCAGTCCTCCCAAGCTCTATTTTCACTGGCAGAAGGCTTAGGCCATCATAGGCACCCCTGACACGAGTGACGTCAAGCTAGCCACGCCCCCCCCCCAAAGGTGAAACACAACCCTGGTGCAGCCCTCAATGAAATCAGGTTTGACACCCCTGCTCTGAAGAGTTGTGCTGGGGTGTTGGTTGACATTCTGAAATAGGCTTCGAGGTTAATTGAGGGATGTTAATTTCAACATTACTGTAGTCTGCTTAACTGAAACAAGTGTGTAAAAATCAAACCAAAACAAAAACCCAACCATAGTATAAAGATGGATGGGGAGCCTTGGTAGTTCATGTGTTACTGAATTTTCACCAGACACATCCAGCATTGAGAGAAATAGATCCCTAAAAGTTACGCTGGGTCAATCTATACTTCAATAGCTAACTCCATCGTCTGAGTTCCTAACTTAACAGAAAGCTTCCTTTATTCCTAATAATCTTAGTATTGTACAAATCTGTGCTTATATTTGGAATGACACACACTGAAGTGCGGGAATACTGTATATATAAACATGTTTTTAGTTATGTAATCCATAACTAAAGAACAGCCATTATGTTAAGATAACCACAGCTATAACACATCTATCTAAATCCAGTATTCAAAGGTGATTTTAGCAGTTCATTAGAAATGCCAGTGAACTGCCTCTGAATAAAATTTTTTCGTTTCCATACCAAAGTGCATCTGAATACATAGAGATGTATTGGGATCTTGAAGTCAAAATAATGGGATCACAGTTTCATTTGTGGATGTTACTTATTTTAGTGGTCATGGTTACATAGACACAGTGGTGGGATTCAAATAATTTAACAATAGGTTCTCTGCCCTAATGACCAGCTGGGTAGGTGTGGCTCGGTGGTCATGTGACCGTGTGGACGTGGCCAACTCAACATCATTCATATCGATGGGCGCTTTGCCTTAGCTGTTACAATGTAATAAGGGTTAACCAGAGAGGCAGTTTCTGTAAGCAGAGCAATAAAGATTAGGCTAGAAACAACATCAGAATGTTTCCTTTCTGTTTCCTTACAGGATTAGCCCTGCAAAGTGGGGAAAAAACAAAAAAAAAAAGATTTCTTTCAACAATTGGTTCTCCGAACTGCTTAGAAAGTTAACAACTGGTTCTCCCGAATAGGTGCGAACTGGCTGAATCCCACCACTGCATAGACATACTTGTAGTTTTTTGAAGTTGACATATTCTTTGTAATAATCTTACCTGGGTTTTTTTTTTGCAGTAGTTCACCTTGGAAGTAGTTGATAATGGTTTATAACCATGATGGTGAACGTATGACACCCGTGCCCAAAGTGGCATGCGAAGCCATGTTATCTGGCAGGCGCGGCGTTGCCTGTTTGTCTTCTGGGTTTCTGGCACACATGCGCATGCGATGATCAGCTGTCCTTTGTGTGCAAGCACACCATAACCCGGAAGTTCGGCTTTTCGGGAGCGTGATCCCTTTGTGTGCGTGGCAGTGCCAAAAACCGGCCTGTGCATGCGCTCCAGCCAGTTGATCATCGGGCACGCATGCACGCTAGAACCCAGATGTTCGGCTTTTCCAGAGCACAGTGCTGATTGTTGACCCATTTAAGAATTGTTAGTTCTGCCTAATCTCTGTATGAATTCTTTTTTCAACAAAGATTTATGTTTATGTAAGTGTAACTGCTACAAATGAATGCGCCAAAAAGGAACTTTTGGGAAAGGAAACATTTCAGTGTTATAAGTACTTTTATGATCATTGAACCTTTCTATACTGTGCTTCCCTGAAAATAAGACCCTGTCTTATATTTTTTTGAACCCTGAAATAAGCACTTGGCTTTATTGCCATGCACTCAAAAGCCCGATTGGGCTTATTATCAGGGGATGCTTATTTTGGAGGAAACAGGGTAGAATAGGAACACACTGATCCAATTGACAGAAGAAGAATATTGTAACGCTAGGCATATTTTTATTGAGGAGAAAATGTATTTAATTATTTTGAAGAAAAACTGAGGTTGATCTTGTCTAGCAGAGTCTAAGATTTAGAAAGGATGCAAACAGCTTTCTTTATGACTTTTTAGTATGGGTTAAATTACTGTTAACTGGTTAGAGATTACAGAGGGAATATTATTATTGTTGGTTTTGTACTTTGTTGAAACGTAAAAAGCCTTCAGCTTTTGATGCTGATTTTAGTTATTTCTGTTCCAGACAAAAATAATTTTTAAAAATATGGTCTTAATTATACGTATCTCTTTTGAGTTTTGTAGTTCTGGTACACTAGATGAAGAAGAAAGAATGGATTTTAAAAAAAAAATTCGATTTATATGCCGTCCTTCTCCGGAGACTCAGGGCAGCTCACAATGCTTTAAGCAATAGCCTTCATATTTTTGTATATTTATACAAAGTCAGCTTATTGCCCCCACAATCTGGGTCTTCATTTTACCTACCTTAGAAAGGATGGAAAGCTGAGTCAACCTTGAGCCTGGTGAGATTTGAACTTGCAGTAATTGCAGGCAGCTAATGTTAATAACAGTGCTTTAGTCTGCTGCGCCACCAGAGCTCTTTCAACTCAGTTGTGTTTTTTTGGGTGTTTGTGTGTGCCTGTCAGATTCCATAATTTTTCTCACCTGTATTTGCATATAGTACCTTGCTAGTTTCTATGTTCTTAGTTTCTATGATATATGACAGTACGAGGAATGATTAATACTTAAATGTCACTCAAATCTTATATAGTATTTTCTTTCTAGGGTTAAGGAGGAGCCTTATCCTTCAAAGGTAATTTAACATCAGGGCTCCAACTGACTCCCAGCATTTACTTCCAAGGTCATTTTGGCTGTGGCTACAGGGAAGACTCACATCTCTTGGGCCTAGTCAGTTTCATTTAAAGGAGATGCTTATGACTGATGGCTACAGGAGATGGGAAGATTCTCAGTGGTGTTGTAACTTTGAATGGTCACTAAACAAATGCTTGCAAGCTGATGGCTACCTATATAGTCTCCTTAACATACCATATTTACCATATTCCTGTGCAAAAAACACATTAAATAAATTGTGAGGGGGGAAAAAGTTAGATTGCCAGGAATTTAGTCATATTACAGTGAAACCATGCATATATACAGGAAGGAAAAGGAAGCACTGTATGTATGTATCATGTATGTATGCCTGCATGTATGGCCTGCCTGCCTGTCTACCTACCTACCTACCTACCTACCTACCTACCTACCTACCTACCTACCTATTATTTACCAATAATATTTACTAATTATTTACTGTACTGCTTTTTCAAATAACTCATGTTGTGAACATATCTAACCCACCTTCTTCCTTCTATGTTCCCCATAACAATGACCACAACTCTGTAAAATGGGTTAGGCAAGAGACAGAGACTGGGCCAAATCCACCTTTAATCAAGAAAAGTCATAAGTGAAATGATTGTACATTTATCAGTTTCTTTAGGATAAATCTGCATTCTGCCCTCTTCTGTTAGATTTATATACCAACTTGATGCCTTTGTCTCTTAATATAATGTTTTGTAGAATGACAAATAATTTATAATTTTTAGACAGTTAATTTATGCCAGAGAAGCATCTGTAGGACTAGCTGAGTCCCATGTGTGTGAGGTGGCTTTAGCCACAGGTTGTGCTATGCAAATATGTGGGGTGAGATTTAGCCAATAGCCCTCATTCACACAAGAAAGTTTCTTTTCTGTTCCACATTTTATGTGAATTTCCCACTGTGTTTTCTTTAAAAAAAATGCACAGACAGCTGAAGAACAGGTTTGTGATCCTTGAAACTTGTTTTGGCTTGCCATTTCTGATTGATTCATAATGCAGAAACTCATGTAGATAGATCATGTGAAGTAATAGTTTTAATTTCTTCATGTAAATTTAGGGAATCTACTCAGAAATATTATATGTCGATATTTGAAGTTTTTATTTTTGCTGATAGATATTTCATATGGAAAGAAGAAAAACAGCTAGGTTTCTTTTATTATTTCATTTCAGCCAATAATCTTCAGTTTAGATGTGAAAAGTCAACATTTTCTGTTCAAAGACTAAAGAAAACATAGTCTACGAAGATATAAACCAGGGACAAAGATAAGTCAGAAAGTTTGAGCAAGATGAACAACAGGAACTGAGGGAATCAAACCAATGAAATCACTCATCTAGGTGGTATTTGTGTATATTTTATCTATACAGCCATTAAATAACCATGTGGAGAACCAGTTTAGCGTGGTTAAGCCCCCAGGCAAGAAACCAGGAGACTGTGAGTTTTAGTTCCACCTTAAACACAAAGCCAGTTGAGTAAACTCGTGCCAGTCCTTCTTTTTCAGCCCTAGGAAGAAGGAAATGGCAAACCAGGAAAAACCTTGCCAAGAAAACTTCAAGGACTAATCTAGATGGTTGTCAGGTTGTCAACACTGACTTGAAGGCACTAATCATCCTCCCCCCACACTCCCAAAAAAACCTATGTATAAGATGGCAAGAAGGGAATTTAGAGGTAAAGTAATGCTGACAAAATATCAGGAAACGGATTCTATCAGTAGTAATATTGATAATTGTCAGAGAGGAATTTGCAGGAGACAGGAAGTCTACAAACAGATATTTTGTTAGTTTTCAAGAGTAATCTCCCTTATAAAGTCCAACCAAAATTGGTAGAGAGAAGAAATTAAATCTACCAAACAATTAAAAGAATGTTAAAAGCAGATTAAATGACTGTTAAAAAACATTCTTGTCTTTCTTTTAATCAAAAGAAAACATTTTAATAATTGATTTATTTATCATATTTATGTTCTCTAACACAGGGACCCCCCAACCTGTGGGCCACAGTGCATTACCAGGCTGTGGCCTAATTACCACTGGGCCACGTGAGTGGGGACATTCGTGGCCCCACTCGCACAAATGTCATCATGAGCGTTTGCGACTCCACTCACGTGAGCCTCGTTACAGGTGCTTGCAGTCCTACTCGCACTAGTAGCGCTGTGATAGTCATGGGCGCTTGCATGTGTGCACGCACACATGTGTGCCTGTCCCTCCCACAAAATCCTCTTCCACCTCCCTTCCTCTGCTCTGGGCCACCACCCCAGAAAGGTTTGGGAATTCTGCTCTAACATGCTACTTCAGATCTGATGTCACAGTATGAACCTAAACTCTGGCCATATGTTATCAGTAAACTTACGTCCTCTATGAAGCTGAAACAGCTTCTGAGTTTTTGTGACTATAAGTCCCATGGTAGTGCAAATAGAAACATGTAGCTGGTCATGGCTGAACTCCAAAAATTTAAGAAGAGTCAAACTTTCTAAGTAGAATATTATGGTTGTAAGGTAGATTAGGAAGCTGAAAAATTTCCTGGAAAGGCCAAACCACTTCTACGTTGTAACCGAGAAAGCTACAAGGACAAGTCACCAGAAGTTGGCTCAAGGGACAAGCTTTACTGTAGAGAAATTCAGGAAGGCAGAAAGTAACAAAAGACAGTTTTATAGCCAGATTTCCAACCAGACACTGACAACACAGACATTTGTCATTGTATGACTTTTATGTGGCATCTCGTTTCAAATCTGCAGACATTAAAAATAGCAACTAGGCCAACAGTTTGATTTTTTTTTCTCCTTTTAGATGGGAGGGTATTTCATGCTTGCTCTTACAGATAGGTTATTGTTCATTATGTGTACATAATTAATGGAAGAAACTCCCAGGAATGAAATGTAGACAAGAATAGGTCATTTTCACCAGATGGTTAATTATTACAACTAAGAAAAGCACTTGGAAATACCTGGTGTGTCCTTTTGAAAAGCATAACAAAACTCGAATTGGCTTGATTTTGATAGATAGCTTCTATTGTGTTAAATGATTATTAAAATGATTACTCACGCAGAGGCAAAACATTGATTAATCATCACGAGGTCTTTATTAGACAGGTAATAATTATGCTATGCTGGCTAGGTTCTTTATATCCACATGCCATCAGGTGTTAGTTGACTTTGCAGCAGGTCCAAAATTTAATTAAAATATTTCAGAAATTGGGAAACATCTCTGCCTGTAATTATAACTTCAGTAACTGTGTTTCTTGTATAAATCAGTGAAAGAAATTTCCTAATATTAGAGATGGTGATTTGTTTGACAGGAATTGTATCAAAATTAGTTTGTATGAGATGAGAGGCATATACATTTGAAATAGGAATAAACAGATAAAATCTTAAAGAAATATCTTGTTATGTTAGCACTTGAGTTACTGTTTATTATATTTCACTGTGTAATTGGAAAATATTATTAAACGGTGCTGTCCAGATAATTTGTAAAGGTGGTCCTTGATTTATAGCCATTCATTAAGTGACCTTTCAAAGTTAAAATAACACAGAAAAAGGTGACCTATGACTGGATTTCACACATATGATCGGTCACATGATCAAAATTTGGGCACTTGGCAACTGGCATGTATTTATGACAGCTGCACTTTCCTGCGCTCATGTCACAAGTTGTAATTTCCAGTCAGCTTCCAGCAAGCTTCTGGCAAGTCAGTGAGGAAGCCAGATTTGCTTAATCTCTGCATGATTCACTTTATAATTGTGGTCACTTATTTAAGAACTGTACAAAAAGCGTTGTAAAATGGGTCAAAAGTCACTTAACAACTGCTTTGCTGAACAAACAAAGTTTGGGACTCAATTGTGGTCATAAGTTGACAACCACCTGTACTGTGCTTGTCATAAATCACAACAGCAAAGCCTGGAAATTGTGACAATGGGTTATGGCAGGGGTGGGCAAATATGGCCCCTTTATGACCTGTGGACTTCAACTCCCAGAATTCCTGAGCCAGCTTGGCTGTCTCAGGAATTCTGGGAGTTGAAGTCCACAGGTTGTAAAAGGGCCACAGTTGCCCACCCCTGGGGTTATGGGATGAGGTTTCTTTGCATGGCATTATTTTTGTTTGCAAAACCAGAAGGTCTTTTCTCTATTGCTTTTCAGCAAAGGATATTGCCCTGTGATGCATTCTGATAAACTATAGCTGCCCGTGTTTTAAAAAAGGATGGGTAGACTATGATTTAAGTAAACTAAGGTTTCCAAACCAATACCTCAAAAGTAAAAATAGCCCAGACATAGAATAGAATAAGCTGGAAGGGACCTTGGAGGTCTAGTCCAGCCACCTACTCAAGCAGGATTCTTAAAAACCTCCAGTGATGGAGTGCCCACAATTTCTTTTTTAAAATTTTTAAAATTTTTAATAACTTTTTATTTGTTTAAAAGTACAAACAAGACAAAACGAGTGACAACAAAACATACAAAACAAAACATGTAAACAAAGAGTTTGAATATACATTTTATCAAAGATATCGCAACTGTAATGTATGTTCTTATTTGTGTTTTGACTCTTCCTTGTTTGGTCTTACTCGTATATCTATCTTTATGGTTCACTGTTAGCTTATGTTAGTGATTTATGTTCCTGTTTCTGTAACTCCAATTGCTCCCTATTCTTTTTTCCTTTTTCTATTTTCCAACCAAGTATACCACTTTCCCCATACTATATAATAATCATGTTCCTCTTTATCTTGTAGTTCCTTTGTGATTCGTGCTGCTGTTGTTATATGGATGATTAAGTATTTTATTTCCTTTTCATCTTGTCCATTTATTATACCTAGTAGAAAGGTTTCTAATCTTCATTGTGTGATTTCTTCTACTTGTGTTCTGATCATTTGCCAGTATTGTTTTGTTTTTGGGCAGGTCCACCACATGTGATAGTACGTTCCTTTGTGAAGTTTACATTTCCAGCATGTTGGAGAGGTGTGGGGAAACATTCTTGCCAGTCTGGCCGGTGGAAGGTGCCACCTATAGAACATTTTGTACAGGTTTTCTTTATACGGTACTGACATTGTTAATTTATAATTTATTGTCCATAATTTTTCCCAATTGTCTAATTGAATATTGTAGTTGAAATTCTTTGCCCAAATTATCATATTTTCTTTGACCACCTCTTCTTCTAATTTGTATCCTCGTAAATAATTATAGACTTTTTTAATCAATTAATCCTGTGATCCTTGTAAAATTTTATCTAATTTGTATTGGCCTTTTTGGAATCCAAATTGAGCTGAATCTTTCTTATATTTTGATTTTATTTGTAGATATGGCCACCAGTCAATTTGTGGAGCACCCACAATTTCTGAAGGCAAAATGTTCCACTGGTTAATTATCCTCACTCCTTAATTCCAGGTTGCTTCTCTTTTTGATTAGTTTCCAACCATTGTTTCTTGTCCTGCCTTCTGGTGCTTTGGAAAATAATTCTAATGTAGATTTTAATGTACAGGTAGGTCTTAACATACGACCGTAATTGAGCCTGAAATTAGGACTGTGTTTTATGCTGGTTGCTAAGCAGATCATACCGTAATTGTCACTGATTTTAATGATCATTTTTGTGGGGATCATTAAGCAAACACCATCGTTGTTAAGTAAACCCATGGTTCACAATGGGCATGTTTTGCTGAATTTGGAAATAAATGCTGGTTTCTGGCAAAAACCATGGTATTACCTTTAAAAACAGCCTCATGCTGTGTGGAACTCAGGCAGTTCCTGTCTGTCTCAAAATTTCCTTAGATTGTCTTTTCAGTGTCCACAAGCAAAAAGAGGTACCCACATGTTCTCTATGCTCTGGGTTGAATACTTCAGGACCATATACAGGGATATATTTTGCAGGATGTTTTAAGCAAGATCCTATATCACTGGAATATCCTGACCAGCGTTGAAGAGCTGGCTCTCTTACAGTGATTTTTATATTCCGAGGAAACAAAAGTAAATTATGGAGCTGATGGCAGAGGAAGGATTAAATAAGGGGAGAAAACTTTTACTCTGGTAAAAATTTGCTGTGTTTAAATTGTTTTGGATGCAGAGCGTCTCTTGAACTGGTAAACTCAATACATTTCTGATAGTTTGTCATGCAATATTTCCCCTTTGTGATAATTATATTTCTGCCCCCCCCTCCCCCGGTGAATTGAACTATATCCTTCCCCTCTCTCAATTTCTACTGTCCTCTTTTTTCTAAGGTTCCTATTTCTTCCTTGCTTTTGTTTTGTGTACTGTGCTGGAATATGATACCAATAGCCACCTCTAGTGTTCATTATGTTAAAGTGCAATCTCAAATGCCTTATGGAAAATCAAATACTTGTATAGTAAGTCAAGATTAATACTTCCAATATTTATTCCCCCTCCCCCTCTTCAACTAATGAACTGGATTTTATGTCTTTCCCTGACTTATGTATTATTCCTATATGTGCATTAAAAAAAAACTTTGAAGTAGTTTTGCAGCTAGTTTGGTGTTTGAAAAAGGAAGATTTGTGAACAGAGCATTTGGAAACTCCTTCTAAATTGATACAATTGTACAAACTGTCAAGCAATGTGTGAATGAAGAAGAATAGCATAAGACAGTTAGCCAAGGGGAGGGTAAGCTATTTGCCTACTTGAATCATTTGTAGTTATAAAGTGCATTAAAATCCAAGTGGATTGTTTGCAAGCCTACTTCCAAATTGCAATTTATTTATTAAATTTATATGCTGCCCATCTCACTATCAAGTGACTCTGGACAGCTTAAAACATCACAAAAACATGAATGTAAAAATCTTAAAATTAACAAAAGTTGGGTAAAAGTAGAACCAGTACATGTGAGGGATGGAGGTGGAATCTTCTTAGCCCATTAACACCTGATGGGGAATTCAACCACATTGAATGCCCCATATGGACCTTAATCCAAGCAGAACCAGGTTTTAGAGCCCTTCCAGAAGGCCGAGAAGATGAGCAATGCAGAATCAAACCTTTGTTTATTAGCAGTGACAAATAATGCTATTTAAAGCATTGCCTGACTGAATATAGTCGCAAGTCAGTTATAATGTTGGTCCCTGATCAAACCAGCAGCATGAACTCTAAACCTGTGAAAATGAAAGATTTACAATATCAGCAATGCATTAATGCCATCTTGCATGGACTATTATATGGCCAATCTATACTGAAGTGTACAGTTTCCTCTCCTTGTCTTTCTGCTTAAGTATTTTCTTGAATGAAATTTGCTAGGATGGTACAGAAACTGCATTCCGTAATGAGAAAACCAGGAGAAGCCTTCACCACAGTAGGTAGCCCCAGTTTTATGTTTCAGAGTTGGTTTATGTTTGTCATTGTTTTTCTTTCATCTTTCTCTCACCTGCCCCGTGAACCTGGAGAAATTGTTGCTAGTTCTGGCAGATTCTTTTCTACCTCGTTCAACTCATAATCAATAAAACTTGAACTCAAAGCTTCAAATTGTATCTCCTCAGCAAAAGAGATACTTTAAAAGAATAGCATTCTGAATAACTAATATGTTAGGTCTTCTGTCTTAAATCATGTTAAAATGATTCATGATATTCATAGATTGGCCTTGATTCCTGATAATCTTTTAGGTCCATATTTATGGGATTTAAATATGGATGCTTCTTGATTTGCTTATTCCTTGTATATTGCAATAATTGGGAAATGTTGGCTTCATGAAATGTTGGCTTCATGGGTTATGAAGCCAACAGTAAAATAAAACCCACTTTATTCAATTCAATATATCTTATTAAAGTTTCATTTAGTTTTCTATATATAACTGTTCCTTAATTTTTTTTAATGAAATACTTATTTTCTATCATTTTGGAGTGGGTGGAAGAGTTTGAGTTATAGATCTTTCCTAGAAATTTAAAGTTGGAGTCATTCTCTTAAAATGAACAAAATCTTTTCTTTTCCACTCAGAGCTTCACCTCATCAACTCTTGCATCTGGGGTCAAGAAAATAAATTTCCAAAGCCCAAGTTTGTGATTCCTCATCTACCTTTATGGATACACAGTTTAATTACTTGACACATATTTAAGCCAAGCTCAATGACTACAAAGCCCAGCTGCTCTTCCTCTCTTGAGATAGGTTTTATTTCCAACGTTACGAATTTTTGGTACATAACTCCATGTAGTTTTGCATTAAAAGGGCAAAAAATGCTCAGGTGTTTGTGGTTGCTATGTTTACTGGCTTGTGATTCACACTCTCTGCTTTATACCATTTGATGGGCTGTGAATAAATTTTCCCTGGAGAATAGTGCGCAAACTTTTATGGATAGTGGCTCATCTGTTTTTCTTTTTGATGCCCCATTCAAAGTGCTTTGGAAATACCAAGTGCAAATAAGAATATACATTCAAAGTTCAAGCTCGTAAAGAACCATGTGAAATTTCTTATTACTGATTATCTCGTGGGAATCAACACTCCAACTAAGATAACTTGAAATTAAGAAATGCCTCTGCATATGACAGGCTTTCTTGTTTCATGATATCTCGTAAGAGAAGTACAGAGGAATGTGTAATTCTTTCCTTCCTTGCTTCTCAGGAAGAGTACCAAGATTTTCTCAAGTCAGGTTTAAGGCAAATATGCCCACTGATCAGAGTTTAGGTCTGCTTGGCTGAAAACCTGCTTTATGTCCTTCAGACATAGAAAGCAAATGTTCCTGTTATAATTATAAAGGTATAATGACTTGTTGATTTACATTGCCAAAAGAGAAGAAACTTGGAATTCATGGTTTAAATTTAAAAACAGATTCAGCATCAAAAAGCATGCCTTAACAGTAAAAGACATTGTTTAGGATTGCAAGGATATGGAAATATATGGGCACTGTCTTATTTGTTTTTTAAATGATCTTAACTTGCAACTGTGCTAACTTGCAGGCTCATATCACAATAAAATTTTGGAAAACCAGGTTGCCACATGAAAATTATGATAAGGAAGGAGTAAAAGGCAAAAGAGGTTTGTTAGATTGCCAGGACTTTAGTCATGGGGGCAAAAGGAGAAATCTTCCTGTGAAGTGATTATTGGGGGGGGGAGGGGGGAGAAGAGCTGAAGCAGACATTAAATTTTGCTGCTGCTTTTCTATTTAAACAATGAAATCAAATAGTAGGTCATTTCCAGATTACCTTTCATGATATTTGAAGAAAAAATTTAGAAGTTTCCTTTGTGTTTTCTTAATATATGGCTTGTTTGTCTATTGTATTCGGAAAGTGCTTCTCTTTTTAAGCCTTGCATGATAAATAAGATAATGACTTATTTAGCTGAACAGTAACAACCAAGATCAATTGTAAATCTTCCTAGTCACTAAAATAATTGGAGAAGCTCTTTTATGCCATTATACTTCAGCCTTTTTCCCCTGGTACTTCCTTGATCCCATAATATAACAATATTCAAATGAGCTGACTTTATCAAAATGTACTGATCTGGAAGAAACAGTAAGGCAGGTATAGGTAGTCCTTGAATTACTATCACAGTTGAGCTCAAAATTAATGTTGCTAAGTGAAACATTTGTTAACTGAGTTTTGCCCCATTTTACAATCTTTCCTGCCACTATTGTTAAGTGAATCACTGCAGTTGTTAGTAACATGGTTGTTAAGTGAATCTGGCTCCCCCTTTGACGCTGCTTGTGAGAAGGTTACATTGGGGGCTATTACTGTTACTTCAAATGTGGGAACTTTGGAGGGGGAGTGACAACGGAAGAAGACCAGATCACCAAACCGGCTTGCACCAGGATTTCCAAGGCCATTTGCCCTGAGAATGGAATGTTATCAGTTTAACACCTCAGAGTGTCTCAAAACATCTTACTGGCATCGCATTGGCTGGCAAAGGGAGTGGTCATGGGGGGGGGGAGGGAGTGTAAAATGAAAAGAATAGCTTTATATTTTGCAGAGGCATACCAGATTCTGCCTGACTTTACTGCAACTTTTCTTTCAGTAAAAGTTCCTTTGTTTCAACTAAATGGAGTCATGAGTCTTAACTTTTCTGAGAGAGTAGACAGAGACAATGGCTGACAGGCGGTTATTTCTGGTTTCTGGCAAAAAAAAAATGGCCCATAGCAAACAGTGGGTTCACTTAATGATTTTGAACCAAGATCGTAAAAGAAAACTAGTCATGTGCTGACTTGCTTTATGACCATCAAAACTTATAAACAATTGTCAAGCTCAATTATAGTCATAAATTGAAAACTACTATAATGGTAATAACCAGTACCTTGCATTGCTGCTGATTGACAAGGATGATACCGCATTTGTACCTATCTGTAACATCTGGATGATTTTCAAGAGTAGCCCCATGTAGAGCACAATGCAATTATCCATTTGTGAGGTGACCAGTGCTTAAGATCCCAGGACTCATCAAAGTTTTTATCAGTATATGGGCAAGTAAAGCATAAACTATAGCTTCTTAGGCCATCCAAAAACCATCCGTCACCAATTGTTAGGGTAATATTGTGCAACTATGATGAATGATTTAGGATAACAAATTGAATTCATTCAATTTAAATGGTTGTATATTTATTCCTGATCAAGTAAATTATCCAGCAGGATAAATTGGGGATTCCAACTTTGTTCTACGCTTTGAAAATTGACTTATTATTATCAGTGTAATCAGTGTTGTAATGCAATTTTTTTTGCTACCGTGCTTCTGTGGGCATGGCTTGGTGGGCGTGGCTTGGTGGGGGGGGGTCGTGTGACTGGGTGGGCATGTCCAACCTTTAAAAAAACTTTTCAAAGCATTTTTTTACTACCTATTCACCTGAACTGGTAGAAAAAAAATGATTTAAAGTAAAAAAAAAAGGTTCTGATGATTGCGTGGTACAGCTGTGATTTAAAAAAAAAATTTAAGCATTTTTTTACTACCAGTTCACCCGAACCAGTAGTTTTTATTACTACCAGTTTGCGCAAACCGGAGTGATCTGGTAGAATTTCACCCTTGAGTGTAATGTATATTATATTTCTGGATGGTTTCTTCTGTGGATAGTCATCCTGTATTGTTTTAATGCGAACGCTGACTATATATTGAGCTGGTTTATTCCTCTTGCTAACCCATGTCTTGTTTTTTATTAAAGAATCCAAATAATTGAGTTGATGTAACATGCTATGTCATAAACTACAATTTACAAATAAGTTAGGTGCAGATCAGGTTAAACCTGAAATGATTTTTGCAGATTTTGTGGCATAGTGCTTTAACTCATACTAACCCTCATCGAATGCATATTGCTTCTTTCACATGGGTTTTTCAAAATAATTGGCAGTTTATCTGGTATTTTTAGGTTCATGGGGCTGAACCAGTGGTGGGATTCAGACAGTTCGCACCTATTTGGGAGAACCGGTTGTTAACTTTCTAAGCAGTTTGGAGAACCAGTTGTTGGAAAAAATCTTATTTTGTTTTTTCCCCGACTTTGCAGGGCTAATCCTGTAAGGAAACCAGGAAGGAAACATTCTGGTGTTGTTTCTAGCCTAATTTTATTGCCCTGCTTATAGAAACTGCCTCTTATTACATTGTAACAGCTAAGGTGAAGCGCCCATCGATATGAGTGACATTGAGTTGGCCACGCCCACATGATCACATGACCATGCCTACCTAGCTGGTCATTAGGGCAGAGAACCGGTTGTTAAATTATTTGAATCCCACCACTGGGCTGAATGTGTTATTTTGAGTCCTATGTTTAGAAATAAATCTGCTTAGCCAAACAAAACAGCTCTTAGAATCTGATGTGCTTTGTTGAACCCAGGATAGCCAGTGATCAGGTGTACATTTATTTTGCTATTTATTTGTTATTCTTTTTAATATAAACCATGCTACTGAATTATCTTTATTAAAATAATCATTTCGAAAGGAGCTGAGAATAGCATAGCTTCACAAGTTCCTCCCTTTGTCCACCGCTACTGAATCTAAAAGCATTATGGATTAAAGGAGAAAAAAAATTAATTATGTCCAGAGTCAGAAATTACCAAATGAGATATAAAAGATGTGTAAAATGTCCTTATCTAAATAATGACCAGAATGTGCTTGTTGCAAATGATGCTACATTGCTCCAATTAAAAGTTTAAGATTAAACCACTTTCATTTTAATAGAGTGATGATGATGAGGATAATAATAATGCATTCTATCTCAAATTGCTACAGAATTCTCTGATGTACAAAGTTATATTAACAGTCATTTTTTTTAATAAGAAATAACATTGTATGGCATGGGTATCATTTCAATATATTAAAACATTTCCTAATGCACCACTAAAGCCTTTGGGTGCAAAGATGAAAATGAAATAGTTTAATTTTAAAATGCAATGGGGAAATATATTTGTATCTAAGAAAAAAAGAAAACTTGAGATGAATTATTTTTGCTGATGATGGAGGTACTTTTAAATTACCAGGACATAATTGCAGTTTCCATGTGACTTCTTCTTTTTGAAGGAAACAGTCTATACTGTAGTTCATTTTCTGCCTGGTGAATGGCTTTTCTTCACATAAGCAGCAAAAATGAAGTTTAACCTGTGTAGGAAGAAAAATCCATCTGATTCAGTTCAGCCGGGAGAAGGGTGCTTGGAAATACAATGGAGGCTGATTGGAAAGAAGGACTCCATTTATTGATGACCAGAACCACAGCATACAGTTCTGGGACAGCTGACAAAATGGCTGAATGAGTGGATGGTTCTTTATAGGTTTCTGGGATTTTGTGTTTGAAATGCTTCAGGAGATTGTGCAATGTAGTGAGCCTGGTATCTTTGCCTATTCTAATAATGGTGGGTTAATCTTATTATGTCCTAAAAGGTCACCCTAAAAGAATTTGGGTGGGGGAATGCAGATTTTAATTCCATCATTTGGAGCTGAAGGTGTTTTGTTTGTGAATAGATTGGCCCAGTCTGTCTTTGTTGTTGTTGTTGGTCGCAAAGTTGTGTTCGACCCATCGCGACCCCATGGACAACCTTCCTCCAGGTCTTCCTGTCTTCTACCATCCCCCGGAGTTCATTTAAGGTCATGTTGACTGCTTCAGTGACTCTATTCAGCCACCTCATTCCCTGTCATCCCCTTCTTCTTTTGCTCTCAATCGTTCCCAGCATTAGGCTCTTCTCGAGCAAATCCTTCCTTCTCATTAGGTGGCCAAAGTATTTGAGTTCAATATTCAGGATCTGGCCTTCTAAAGAGCAGTCAGGGTTGATCTCCTCTAGGACTAACCAGTGCAGTCCAAGGGACTCACAGGATTCTTCTCCAGCACCATAGTTCAAAGGCCTCAATTCTTTGGTGTTCAGCCAAGGTCTGTCTTAATGGGCACAAAATATCCATCTCTGAGGCTGCTTTCTGTCTTTAAGAGAATGTTTCTCTGTTTCTCCTTTGGGGGAAGTATAATATTCTTTCTCTTAATATCCCCCAAAATATTTCATTCTCTAGAAACAGGGGTTCCCCCCCCCCACATCTTCTAAGTGTTATATTAAATAATGTGGAAGGATGATCTCCTCCCAGAAAAGATCAAAAGCAGATACTCGTGTAGTTTTGTGAATCTAGATATCAAGCTTTGTAAATCATGATTTTTGGCTTGATACCAAAACCCAGTAATAGAGTTCATATAAAAATTCATAAAATCGAAATTTAAAAAAATCTCTCTTTAGCAAAACATGTAAACTGACCATGTGTGACACAAATTACATAAACAGTGCATTCCCATTTTACTATCCCTTTAAAAAGGGTAAGCAGATTGGATCAGACCAAAAGTCTATTTAGATAAACAAATTGTTCTGGCCTGGTCAAGTAGCTCCTATAGGAATTCTTCAAAATAGTCTTCACGGGAAGAGCTTGTACCTTAAAAAATGGAGAAAGTCACTTTCTTCACCAGATAAAATTTTGCATCTTTTTTTGTAGGAAAAATTGCATTATCATATCCAAGAATGTCACGCATGGACTGAAATATTTCTTTAAACTCTTCTTTTTTTACTTAAATACTCTCAAACACGTAAGAATGTCCAATGGGCTATATTCAAACCGAAAATGTTTTTCAGTGAATCTGTTTTTGAAATATTCCATAATATCCTTTACTCCAAGTGCTCAGCAGAGGTCGCTATAAGTTTGCAGTTGGAATTGTTTACTTGTCCTCATCATGCTGCCCTTCTTTTCATAAGCATTACATCCACAAAGTACTATTGTAGGAGTTTCACTGAAAATGCAGCATGTGTTGTTGTTACGAACCCCACCTTATTCCCTTTGGTGTGTTTTTTTTTTTTAGTTTGGTTGTATACAAGAATTCTGGGGAAGGTTCAAAGCCTTGGAAGAGAAATGTAGATTGCAAGCACAGACGCTATTTCTTGGAAACCATAGAGTGATGTTTGTCTGTTACAGAAAACATATTTCAGGATAGCTGTTCAGGGAAAACAATTTAAGCCTCTGTATTCAGTTTTGCTATTAGCATCAATTTGCTGTTAACCAAAAGAGATGTTAACCTGAAGCCTAGATATGTGCTTAGCCTCCCTTTTCCACAAGCCGGTTTGCATAAAACATTGTAATACAGTTGAACGATTCATATGCTCTCTAAATTTTAATTACTCTCCAATGGCAATTGAATCTTTATGTTTTCTTCGCATTTCCCTTCTCTTCCCCATGTTTATTGTTCTGGAGAAAAAACAATTAAAGAAATTGTCCTGTTTTGAAATATTGCTGTTGAAATGTCGCAGTAATTTCATGCTACCAACATGAAAATTAAACAGAAAACAAGTTGATCCAAAATTAGAAATTGCTTTTGTGACTAATGAGGACCAATTAATGTTTCTGATTTGGAATAAGATATTTCTTTTCATTCAGTTCTCTATCTGTACTATTGGCTACAATGCTAGCTTGAAAAGTTTCTATACCAGATAAGAATTGCTTCCATATAGATTTGGCTGCCAAGTGAGCCCAGGATTCTAATCATCAGTTTTTCTATCTGTTCCAGTTTTGGAATTAGATGAGAAACTCACTTGTCAAATCAGCATGGCCATTTTTGGCTATTTTAAGAGAAAGTGGTAGGAAGATACTTGTTTGCTTCTTATAGTAGTTTCTTCCCCGCAAAAAGCCATTTAAATTAACATCTGATCATAATCAAAGTGTGACATCAGAGGAGAAGCTGAGAAGATAATGAAAAAAATTGGGAGAAATGTTAGAGTTGTACAGGAAGTCCTTTTTCAGCAACTGCTTCATTTAGTGACCATTCACAGTTTTACAGTGCTATTGAAAAATAATTTTATGACCAATCCTTACATTTACCACACTGGCAGGTTTGCAAACCAAAGAAAAGATGAAGATGAATATCCTAAGCATACTTATGGTTTTCTCTTTTATTAATTGGGATTAATTGGGATTAGTTGCCTATCCCAATTGTGGTTGCTAAACGGGGACTACAGGTAGTCAACTTACGACCACAATTGAGCCCAAAATTGATGTGGTTAAGTGAGACATTTGTTAAGTGAGTTTTGCCCAATTTTTCTTGCCACAGTTGTTAAAGGAATCATTGCAGTTTTTATGTATATATATATATATTATTAAATAGTTTTTTTAAAAACAAACAAAAACATTTACCGTATTTATCGGCGTATAACACGCACTTTTCCCCCCTGAAAATAGGGGGCAAATGATGTGTGCGTGTTATACGCCGATATAATGTTAAGAAGGGGGGGGGGGTGCAAACAGCAGCTACCTCGAGCAAGCCACAGGGCTCCGAGTTGTTGGAGAAGCGGGAGCAATAGCAGCCTGGACTGCGCTTTCAGCGGGCAAACAAAGCTGCCTCTGCCACGAGGAACTTTGGAGAGAGAGGGAGGGACTGGCTGTGGCCGTTCTCGCCAGCTAAGAGACAGGCTGCTCCCACAGCTGCCCCCGCCCCCGCCCTCTCTCTCCAAAGTTCCTCACGGCAGAGGCAGCGTTGCTTGCCT
>WNWU01013631.1:2100362-2134939 GCA_012654045.1 Ptyas mucosa | reverse complement strand
TGCAGTCCAATGTCCCTCATGCCGAAGACAATGCGGTCTCTGATGGCGTTCTCAACGTTGTCAAACTCGCAGTTTGACGCGAGTTGCCGCAGAGCTGCCACAAAGTCCTTGATGGGCTCCCCTTCCAACTGATTCCTTTGCTGAAAGGTGAATCTGTTGGCAATGGGAGTTCCAGTGGGAGCGTAGTGCTCCTTCAGCACGTCTTGCAGATCGGCCCAAGACATCTCCTCGATGTTCCTTGGGGACACGAGGTCGATGGCCATCTCAAGCACCTCGGAGCCGCAATGCGCTAGGAACAGGGCTCGTTTCCGTTCATCGGAGAGGTCTTGATAGTTGTTTCCCCGCAGAAACTGGCGGAAACGAACCAGATAAGAGGTCCATTTCTCCACTCTGGGGTCGAATTTGGAGATCGGAGCCATCGCGGCTTGTGACGCCTCCATCTTCAGTGACTTCAGCTCAGTGAGAAATTCTCGATGAGTGACTTAGCTCCGCGTGGCGGTTCTTTTCAAATCCTTCGTCGCCAGTGTTAGATCAGGCGCAGGAAAGAAGACAAGACCAGCGGGGTCTGTTCAACAAGTTTTATTCAGCTCTTAACTAAGTCAGAAACAGACGAACGGCTGTGCTGCCGGAGCCCTTTTTATAGCGCTCCGGCAGACCAGCCGTCCAATGACAGCGGTTTAACTTTCCCGCCCGGAGGATTAACCAATCCCCGGCCGGATGTCCTTATAAGGACATAACAGTTATTTTTCCAGTTTTGGGTGAAAGCTATATGTGGAATCATTGCAGTTTCTAAGTTAGTAACTCTTGTTGTTAAGTGAATCTGGCTTCCCCATTGAGTTTGCTTGTCAGAAGGTCGTAAAAGGGGATCACAAAACCCTTTGTGGGACAGACACTGCAATTGTCATAAATATGAACCAGTTGACTAGCATCCAAATTTTGAACACATAGCCATGGGAGTGCCTCAATGGTCATAACCATTGAAGGCACCCCCATGAAAATAGGGCATAAGTCACTCTTTCCAGTATTATTATAACTTTGAACAGTCACTAAATGAACTGTTGTAAGTCGAGGACTACTTGTACCTGTATGCAGTTGCACATCCCAAAAAAGAGAGATACTTTTCATTGCTCTCTAGTAGGGTCTCCAGTCCTGGTTAAACAAACCATCCATCCATCCATCCATCCATCCATCCATCCATCCATTTATTTGTTTATTTACACTAATAATATAAATTTGCTACTCAGAACAGCCAACAGTAAAACAAAACCAAACAACCCCTCCCAAAATGGTAAATATAATTACAAAAATATTTGTATAGATGTCCTCTCCATCTCTGCCAAGACAAAAATATTACTCATGTGAGCTCAGAATATTATAGGCCAGTGATGGCTAACCTTTTTGTCATCGTGTACCGGGGGGATGGGGTGGGGGACCTTCAGGCGTGCCCACACCCATAATTCTATGTGCCCCGCGCATGTGCACGTCCCCCCCAGCATGCGATGGCCCTGTAGGCCTGTTTTTCTTTCTCACCTGGCTCCAGATCCTCTATATGAGTCTAGAGAGGGTGAAAACAGCCTTCCACACCCGCTCGGAGGTCCTCCGGAGCTTTGGAGGCTGGGGACAGCAAAAAAAAGTCACTTCCTGTCCAACCGGAAGTTGGCAAACGGGCCGTTTCTGGCCTCCAGAGGGCCTCCGAGGGGGTGGGGAAAGCTATTTTCGCCCTCCCTAGACTCATAGAGAGGATCTGGAGCCAGGTGAGAAAGAAAAATGTGCCTTCTCCACCCCCAGGCCCTCTAGAGGCAGGAAACAGCTTCTTTCCCTGCTTCTTGTAGGCCCAGAAGACCCGAAAAGGAGCTGAGCTCGTGTGCCCACTGATATGGCTACGTGTGCCACCTGTGGCACATGTGTCATAGGTTCG
Source organism: Ptyas mucosa (assembly GCA_012654045.1). NCBI lineage: Eukaryota > Metazoa > Chordata > Lepidosauria > Squamata > Colubridae > Ptyas > Ptyas mucosa. Next base: position 2,133,021 of record WNWU01013631.1, on the reverse strand, counting down.
CCATCACGGTTATAGGCTATTTCTAGCTTTTCAACCATTAGTTGAAGATCAGAGTTCTAACTTACCTATTTGTAGTATATAGTGGATATATTTGTAGTTTATATTGGATGTTGGCCACTATATAGTGGATATAGTGGATTCTTGGGTTTCTATCTGTTTTCAACTTTAGGATAAAATCCAAAGTGGTGGGCAAGCTGTCATGGAAACGTATTCCTATTAACTAGCATATAACCAAGGAATCCAAATAAGATTTTTTTTTAAAATGTCCGCCTATCCGCTTGCGATTGTGTAATAATGCATGCTATTAATAAAGCAATTCCCCCTCATCTCTCATTAAATTAGAATGAGGAGAAGACAAACATCCTTCTTTCTTGTTCTAATATGCTGAGTTTTGTTTTTAATCCTATAGTTGGTATACTAAATCCCAACTGAATTGTACTTATTGAAGTGGGCCTTTCCTCCTTTCCAATCCCAGCTTGAATAGGTGAAAGATGATATTAACTTAACCTTTGCATGCTTTAGTGTCAAGAGAGAGTTGTGGTAGGAAGGTAATTATAACAACCCCTAAAAAAAAAATCCTAAGGAAATGATTACTCGGCAAGAGAATAGGAATGGTGGATCGCCTTGCTGGGTTGTTAAAAGAAAACAAAAATAGATATTGCAGAGACGATACAAGGAAGGTCTCTCACATAGCATCATCATGACAACTTCTTAAGCATTCCCTTAGGCAAAGAATAAAAATAAAATAAATCTAGAAAATCTTTCCTTAGTCTTTCTGCGTAATTTGAATGTGTGGATATTTATATATGATCATTCATTTGAGATTCAAAGGATATCAGATCTCTGGGCTTTTCGCCATGCCCTAAAAACCTTTCTTTTCCAACAAGCAGGGCTGGCGTAACCCCCCTTTTTTTGGGGGGGGAGATATTAGTCTTTTAACTGTATAATGGGTTTTAATTGGAAGATCTTAAACATTTTTGGCCAAAGTGTATAATTCTTTTAAATTTCTTTTAAATTTTATATTGGTATGTTTTTTACTTGGCTGTGTACCGCCCTGAGTCCAGTAGGAGAAGGGCGGTATATAAATTTAATAAATAAATAAATAAATAAATAAATTTTACTTGTCTAATAAGAGCCGTGGTGGTGCAGTGGTTAGAATGCAGAATTGCAGGCTACTTCTGCTGCATGCCGGCTGCCTGTAATTTGACAGTTCAAATCTCACCAGGCTCAAGGTTGACTCAGCCTTCCATCCTTCCCAGATGGGTAAAATGAAGACCCAGATTGTTGAAGGCAATATGCTGACTCTGTAAACCCCTTAGAGTGGGGTGTAAGTCACTGTGAAGCAGTATATAGATCTAAGTACTATTGCTATTACACTATTTCATTGATGAAAGCTTTGGATAGAATAGACTAGAATAACAGAGTTGGAAAGGACATTGGAGGACTTCTAGTCTAACCCACTGCTTATGTAGGAAACCCTACACCAGTTCAGGCAAATGGTTATCCAATCTCTTCTTTAAAACATTCATGTTGTGAATGTTAGAGCATTTACAACTTCTGGAGGCAAGTTGTTCCACTGATTAATTATTCTAACTGTCAGGAAATTACTCCTTAGTTCTAAGTTGCTTCTCCCCTTGATTAGTTTCCACCCATTGCTTCTTGTCTCTCCCTCAGGAGCTTTGGAGAATAGCTTGACTCCCTCTTTGTGGCAGCCCCTCAAATATCAGAACACTGCTATCACCCCTAATCCTTCTTTTCATCAGACTAGACATACCCAGTTCTAGCAACTGTTCTTCATACGTTTTAGCCTCCAGTCACCTTCTTCAGCTATCTTCCAGATAGGTAGATCGTCTGATAAATGATTGTCAGTTTTCAGTGTCCTCAGCCAAGAGTGGCCATTGTTAAGAACATACAGGTAGATTGGAGAAAGACACCATAAGAAGTTTGGAAATACTTATTTTTAGATTTGCCTTAGCCTTAGATAAAACTCAGACCAACCTGTGAGGTTCTTGATTCTGCAATAATTCACAGCCTCTTCTTTGCTACAAAAAGCAAGTATTGTTAAACAGAAAATGGCCTATAACTATTTTAATTAATAAATAAAGAATAAATGAGCAAATACAGGTAGTCCACAACTTACGGCCATAATCGGGCCTGGACAACTGGTTGGGAAGTGGCACAGTTGTTAAGTGAAGCACTATGTGACCCCCTCCCCAATTTTACAAACTTTAATTTTACAACCTATTAAACAAATGATCACAGCTGTTAAATGAGACATCACCGTTTTCAACCTTCCCTGCTTGACTCTGCTTGTCAAAGCCAGATGGGAAAGTTGCAAGTAGCAATAGTAATAAGACATGTACTGCTTCACAGTGCTTTACAGCCCTCTCTAAGTGATTTTACAGAGTCAGCATATTGCCCCCAACAATCTGGATCCTCATTTTACCCACCTTGGAAGGATGGGTGGCTTGAGCTTAGTGAGATTTGAAGTGCCAAATTGCAGGCAGCTGGCAGTCAGCAGAAGTAGCCTGCAGTACTGTATTCTAACCACTGGGCCACCACGGCTCATGATGATCACATGACCTTGAGATGCTGCAATTGTCATAATTGTAAATTGGTTGACAGGTGCCCAGATTGAGCTCACGTGACCATGAGGGTCTTTCCATGGTTGTAAGTTGAAGGATGGTTATAAGTCACTTTTTTCAGCATCACCATAACTTTGAGCAGTTCCTAAAGAAATGGCCATAAGTTACACCAGTCTACAAGGAGAAAGCCTCAGAAATAAAAGTAAATTAATTTTACCAGAATTGGGTCACTAATAAAGGAAAATTAAAGTCTTGAGTAATTAATTGGTTGCCAAGATACAGCTTCAGATCAAAATAGCATCAAAATAATTCAAAATTACGAGGCAGATGTGTGATTATGTTCCATAACTTTTCTCCAAAATGTATTTATAGCAATGAGAATGGTGCCACACCATCATTATAAATTTATCTTTTTATTGATACCAATAACATAACTTTCCATTCATTTATTATTTTTTTCATGTAACATTTTCATGCTTTTTCATGAAAAACTGACAAGCTCTGACATAAGTTTAAACGACGGTATCTAAACTGTGCTTTTTGGCTTTTCTCTTGTGAACTGCAGTAAGATCATCCCTGGGAGATTCCTAGTGGTAATTGGAAAGCATGGACAGATGCCATTTCCTTTGGTATCTTTTCTCCATGCCTGCAATATCCTGGGGTGGAATCTCTTTCCATGCTCATCACTCACTGCCCCACAGTTCCAAGGGAAATAGTCTAAATGCGAGTATAAGAAGTGAATTTTCAGTGACATGTTTGCACCAAGTGCTTTATAGAACTAAGCACATTTTCCATGTGTTTTTATTTTATTTATTTATTTATTTGATTGATTGATTGATTGATTGATTGATTTATATACCGCCCTTCTCCCCGAGGGGACTCAGGGCGGTGAACAGCCAAAAGTAAAAAACATACATACAAAATTTAAAAGCCAAATAAAACCAAATTAAACAATGGCCCCGACTATTTAAAAGCCCAATTATAAAATATTAAAACCCCAAATATTAAAATATTTAAATTTTAAAATTTTAAAATTATTTTTACAGAAAAAGGGGAAAAATTAGGCCAGGCCCGCCTGGTGGAACAGAAAAGTTTTTAGCTCACGGCGGAAGAGGCACGGCAGATACGGGATCATCCGTATCTGCGGGGAGAGTTCGTTCCAGATAGGGGGTGCCCCCACAGAGAAGGCTCTCCCCCTGGGGGCCGCCAGTCGACATTGTTTGGCCGACGGCACCCGGAGGAGCCTCTCTCTATGGGAGCGAACCAGTCGGTGGGAGGCTATTGGTGGTAGTAGGCGGTCCCGCAAGTACCCGGGTCCTAAGCCATGGAGCGCTTTAAAGGTGGTAACCAATACCTTGAAGCGCATCCAGAAGACCACCGGGAGCCAGTGCAGCTCGTGCAGGAGAGGAGTAACATGGGAGCGCCACGTTGCTCCCATCACCACCTGCGCGGCCACACTCTGCGCCAGTTGGAGCCTCCGGGTGCTCCTCAAGGGGAGCCCCATGTAGAGAGCATTACAATAGTCCAGGTGAGAGGTGACGAGAGCATGAGTGACCGTGTGTAAAGAGTCCCGATCCAGAAAGGGACGCAACTGTCGAATCAGGCGAACCTGATGAAAAATCTTCCCGGTCACGGCCATTAAATGCTCTTCTAAAGACAGCCGTGAATCCAGGAGGACGCCCAAGTTGTGCGCCCTCTCTGCAGGGGCCAATGATTCGCCCCTGATAGTCAGTGATGGCACCAGCTGAATATATCGGGACGTTGAAAACCACAGCCACTCGGTCTTGGATGGGTTGTGTCTGAGCCTGTTCCTCCCCATCCAGATCTGCATGGCCTCCAGGCACCGGGACATCACTTCAAGGGCATCATTGGGGTGGTCTGGGGTGGAGATGTACAGCTGGGTGTCATCCGCGTACTGATGATATCTCACCCCAAAACCACGGATGATCTCACCCAACGGCTTCACATAAATGTTGAACAGGAGGGGCGAGAGGACCGACCCTTGTGGCACCCCACATATGAGGGGCTCGGAGTCGACCTCTGCCCCCCTATCAACACCAACTGCGACCGGTCGGAGAGAAAGGAGGAGAACCACTGCAACACAGTGCCTCCCACCCCCTATGACTTTTTCATAGTCATCCGCCTTGCTGTTCTCAAAGTGGAGATATATTTATACAATTTCCATTGTTCTACTGTACTTTGTTGAGAAGTTATGAGGTGTCATGATCATTAGACTCCTCCCTCCCCTGTAGGCCAATATAAATCATAGGCCACAATAAATTTTTATTGTGAAATATCTTGAAAACTTTAGCCAACTATCACCTTTATCACCTGTTTGATTCATCTAATCAAAATATGTAAAATTAACACATTTTATCTCGGAGGTCAATAATTTCCCAAAATTTGTAGACCATTGTTCTCTGTAGATATACACAGAAATATGTAGATTAAGGTGTTCAGTGTTGGACTCCTATTAGCTCCAACCAGAATCTTGGAGTCTGTTGTTCAAAATATCAGGACAACATTGAGATGGAAGAAGTTGGAGTAGTCCCTGCACTTTAATATCATTCTTATGACAGTTGACAACTTTAAAAGAAGTAGAGCTTTCTCTAATTTTGACAGATGTCACTCATACTACGGGGCTGTACATACTTCAAGAATTATTTGGGGAAAGCTTCGGACTTCACAAAAGTGCAGCCCCTCAATGCTATTTGTTCAAGTAGCCCATTTTTTAAGACTTTCAGATGAGTCTTTAATAGATTCACTGGTGTAAGGAATTGCTCATTGAAATTAATGTAAATATAGCAGTAATAATTTTTGCCCTCACGCTTGGGCAGAATGCTGAAGAAAAAAAGCAGTTTTCTTCCTCTTCAGTGAATAGTAGAGAGGTGCAATGTTCACATGAAATCCAAAGTACTTCTGAGTTCAATATCTCTATCATATTTTGAGCTTTTGATGTTTCATTTTCTTCATGGCTTCATCGTGGGTGGGGAACATGTGGTCCTACAGCTGCATGCGGATTGTGAAGCCCTAATGCATTGTCTCTCTTGAAGTCTTTGAAGGAGTTTTGAAGGAGTTGCACTACCAAGTTAAGGAGGATTGGACAACCATTTGTCTGAAATGATATAGGCCTCCTGCCTGAGCAGGGGGTTGGACTATAAGACCTCCAAGGTCTCTCCCAACTCTGGTATTCTTTTATTCTGTTACATTTAATCTTCAGCTTATGAAAAACTACCGGTAGACAGGTAAGGTATTTCTGTAGATAGGTCAAGTTTCCTTGCAGACTCCTGTTATGCTTTCCAGAGAAATGTTTCCCAAATTGATGTCTTTCAGATACATTTACACAATTACACAATTCCCAGCCAACATATTCATGATATACTGTAGGATGGCTAGGAATTCTGGGAGCTGAGGTCCAACATATTTAGAGGGCATCTTATTAGTGATGACGATTCTGGAAAGAAGGCTCATCAGTTCTCCATATGTCTGTATTTCTCTAGGATACGTAACAAGTAAATCAAGAGAAGAAGTTCCAACTTCTCTCCTTGAATGTTCAAATTAATTTAAGGTGCATTAGGCCAGGTTGCCATTGTTTGAGCTTAGAAATGACTGTGTAACATTGGTGTAAGGCTTTATTTCAAAACACAATTCCCCTCTCCCCTCCCAGCACATAAACATTCACGTTATCTTCCCAAGTTAGAAAACATTGTAGAAATTCCACATTTTAGCCTGTTGATTTGAGTCTCATAAAGCAGCCATATTGTGTGGCATAAGTTAAAGTGAGACAGATGGCATCTTTGGATTATGGAATCTGTGTTGTCCAGCTGGGATCTCCTGGCAGCTATCGTGTTTTCTCAGTGCCAGGCAAATATGTCACTTTTAACATTCCAAGACTTAAACAGCTTATAACCTCCTAGTTTACACCTTTCTTTGTTGTTTGTTTGCAGTTATTTTTATATGCCATCTTTACTACATTGATACTGAGGGTCATTTTACAAATTCTGAACTCTATACTGGTAGTCCTTGACTTAACAACAGTTTGTTTAGTGGCCATTTGAAGTTACAATGGCACTGAAAAAAGGGTAAAATATGAAAACATTGTAAAAGTGCCATGACTATATTTCACACTTACAACCATTGTAGCATTCCCATGGTCATGTGATCAAGATTCAGATGCTTGGCAACTGACTCATATTTATGAGGATTGTAGTGTCCTGGGGTCATGGGATTTTTTCTTTTGTGACCTTCTGGCAAGCAAACTCAATGGGCAAGCCAGAGTCTCTTAAAAACAGCATTATTAGCTTAATCAGTGCAATGATTTACTTAATAACGCTAGCAAGAAAAGTTGTAAAACTTAACTAATGTCTCATTTAGCAACAGAGATTTTGGGCTAAATTGTGGTCATAAGTTGAGGACTACTTATAGAAAGAAACCTTGATTTCCCCTTTCATTAAGCCAATCCAACCAATCTATCAATAAAAGGAGACACCTCCCTTAAATCCATTGTTTAAAAATAACCTTCAGTACATCTAATGTTAAAATTATTTGCTTCATGCTAAGGCAAGCTTGTCCTTTAATTGTAATGTTTAGTTCCTCCTAGTTCCCTCTAGGGTCCAACTTTAATAATTTTATCCTATTATTTTTTAAGGAAATATCAAACAAAAGTATTTTCTCATGAGAAGGATTCCTATGATTAATTCTAAAGTCTTATTTCAGATCTACATGGACCCTTAATACATTTGTAACTTTCTAATATCAAAGTTGTAATCACCTTTTTGCTATTCATTCCTTGTGTGGAAATGGGAGAAAGTTACTGTGGCAACCCATGAATATGGTTTATCCAACGTAATGAGGAATGTGTGTTTGCATAACATTAAATTGCTTTGTTTTTAAAAAGAGTAGCATTTTTGTAGTTATCTGTTCCAGTTTTCTGTAACTTTACTGTCAGCCCTGAATCTGGCCTGTCCGAGGCCATTTTGAGACTTCAGCGCTCACATGCTGGAGAAGATATACAGGGAAGGTGGAATAGAGATAGTTGGGGTTTGTAGTCAAAACAAAATATTGTATTTTTTGGACTGTGAGACGCACCGGAGTATTAGACGCACCAAGATTTCCAAGAGATAAAGAAGAAAAAATTTGCCCTCCCCAGCCCTCAGGACCACTCTGCAGGCCTCCCAAACCCTCTGTGTGTCCTGCTTTTGCAAGAAACAGGCAGAGGGTTTGGGACCCTGCAGAGTGGTCCTGGGGGCTGGGGAGGCCAAAAACATGATGTGGGGGGGGGGGGTTTGGGAGGCCAAAAATGGAATTGATGAGGAAAACGGTCAGTTTTGCCTGGAGGATGGCAATGTGAATATTTATTGACTGAAATTTGCCTATTTTTTTCTGCTTCCTCCTAGTTATTTTGATTTTTTCAGCACAGATATGTCAGTCCAAATGATGTGTAAGTGCAGCCCTTTAGCTTATGAGTGAATGGAGTAGGTAAATGATTGGATTACTTGTTCATGGGACATTCCTTCATAAATGTATGATATGGTGTCATCTAGATGTCAATCGGACTGGTTCTGGAATGGACCATGGAGATATTCTAGTCCAACACACTGCTCAAGCAGAACACTCTATACCTGTGATGACGAACCTATGGTATGTGTGCCACAGATGGCACGCAGAGCCATATCTGTAGGCACGCGAGTGTTACCCTATCTCAGCTCCAGTGTGCATATGTGCACCAGCCAGCTGATTTTTGGGCTTTCTGGGCCCACCGGAAGTCGGAAAATAGGCCGTTTTCACCCTCCCCAGGCTCCAAGAAAAACGGGTCTTCCAGGCCACCGATAACCTTTTTGCTGTCGCGTGCCAAAAGCGGAAGGAGTGTGTGTGTGTGTGTGTGTGTTGCGCGTGCATGCATGGGGGGCAGGGCACAGGGGGCATTGAATTATGGGTGTGGACCCACACCCATAATTCAATGCCCCCTGCACTCCCCCCACTTTTGGCACGTGATGGCAAAAAGGTTAGCCATCACTGCCCTATACCATTTCAGACAGGGACTGTCCTGTCTTTTCTTAAAAACTTCCAGTGATGAAATCCTTACAACTTCTGAAGGCTGTTCCACTGGTTAATTATCCTCACCGTTAGGAGGTTTCTCCTTAATTCCAGGTTGCTTCTCTCCTTGATTAGTTTCCATCCATTCTTTCTTGTCCTGCCTTCTGGTGCTTTGGAAAATAAGGTGACCACCCTCTTCTTTGTGACAGCCCCTCAAATACTGTTTCTTTGTGGCATCCCCTCAAATACTGGAGTACTGTTATCATGTCACTCCTAGTCCTTCTTTTCTCTAGACTGGCTGTACCCAATTCCTTCAACTGTTCTTCATATGTTTTTGTCTCCAGGAACTTAATTATCTTAGTTGCTTTTCTTTGCAGTTTTTCCAAAGTCTTAACATCTTTTCTGGAATGTGGTGAGCCAAATTGGATGCAGTATTCCAGGTGTGGTCTTACTAAGGCTTTATAAAATATAATATAACAATAGGTAATGATAACTTGGACTATTAGAAGCTATATTAGATTTTTGAGATTACTAGCTGAGAAAAGGCAAAAGGCATGTTAACTTAAAATTAGCCGTCTTTTAGTCTTACTTTTTTTTGTAATTTAAACTTGATGGTTACTTAATCTTGGTTAGTCAAGTTTTTAATCAATTCTTTTGCTTTAGAAAAATCCTTTTACTTAAGGTTTTACTTAAGGAATATATGTTGATTTTTCCTTGCTGGTTCACAATTTCTTTAAGTCATGTATCACGGAACTCATACAGGATATGATTGCAAGGCTTTGTTTTGTTTTAACATATTATAATGATGAGGAAAAACACAGAAGTGATGGATTAAATTCCTCACCTGATAACTTCAGTGGTAAAAAAGAATCTCTGTGTTTTTCCTTTCAATTTTTTCCAGGTTGAATTATTAAAATTCCATTTTTTTTCTTTGCAGTTCTTTTTCTCTTTCCCCTCCTCTGCTTTTACACTACTTAATCAGACAGTGAAGAGAACGGCTGTCATGCTGTCTCTGGCAATGTCACAAACCAAAGTAGTAATTTTTACACTGGCTTCTAGTCTATTGATTGGTTTGCACTTGCTAGCTATACTGCTGGGAGATTAGTGAGAAGGGTAGCAAGAATTGAAAAAAGGGAGCTTGGATAACAGGTAAGAAAAGGTTATATATTTTAGTTCAGCTTTAAAAGTATACAGTTCTGTGGTGTCTGTCTGTCTGTCTGTGTCAGATATATATTGATGATCGTGCTCATTCGGTTCTATGAGGAAATTATTTGGTCAATACAGCTTCAGGTTCAAAAGTTATTTTATTATTTACAAATATACAATAATGAACAGGGCGTCCTGTTGCATTTGTTACCCTAACTGTATGACTCAGATGTTGAGAGGAGAGAGAAATTCACGTGTTGTCTTGCTGAGATAGATGGGAAGAAGCAGGGAAGATCTGGGTAAGAGTCCAATAAGAGAGTTCATTGTCTGATACAGTCACATGTGATGTCTGTAAAGACTTAACCCCTTCTGGTCCCTGGTGCATCATACGTAGGCAATATCTGACAGTCTGTCTGTCTGTCTGTCTGTCTGTCTGTCTGTCTCTATATCTCTATTATCTGCCTGACTACCAACCTATTCACCTATCTTATCTTTCTCCATCCATCCATCCATTAATTATGTGTGTAGTCCTACAGCCATGATGGTGAATCTATGGCATGTGTGCCACAAGTGACCCACAGAGCCCTCTCTGCGGGCACACGAGCCGTTGCCCTAGCTCAGGCCACTGTACATGCGCACGCGCCTCCTGCCGGCCAGCTGGTTTTTGGGTCTCTGCTGCGCATGCGCAGGGGTGGTGGTGGCAGACATGCGGGAGATGTGCGTGCATGTGTGGTGGGTGGTGTGCATGTGGGGTCTTGAGCACTTCATGGAGGGGTGCGGGTGTGCGTGTATGCACATGCTTTCCCGTGCATTGCATGCTTTTGGCACTCTATGCCAAAAAGGTTAGCCATCACTGTCCTACAATGTGTGTGTGAAGCATGTTTCTGAACATCAAGAAAAAAAAAAGACTGCATCTGAGTTTTCATGGGTTAGGATTCTGACATAAGTAATTAGGGGTTGCTCATTAGTGCTTAATGGATTATTGTAAAGTGTCTTAAAGTGTGTTTTTTTCACAGAGAAGAAAACTCCTATGTCATGGAAGGACTAAACACTCAGAAAGCCTTTTTTTCTATAAGAAAAACCACTTGCCGGATTTAAAATGGTCTCAGAAAAATAATCCCGGGGGGGGGGGGGGATACAAAATCCTACGTGGATGCAAAAGTTATAGGTTTCTCTAATATTCTCCATCTAGAATATTATAGGCACAGAGTGTTGTTTATTTTTTTTAAAAAAAAACTGTCACAAGAACTTAAAAATCTAGAAATATTTGCCTCAGTGTGGTTACTAAAACTTCAATGCTTATTTTTTTAAAATTTCGGCTTCATTCTAACCAGAAGGTACACACAACTTTTTTCACTAGAAGGCATAAACTTCGTACATGCCAGTCTTCCAAGGTAGACCAGAGAAGAAACAAGACCAGATGAATTAATTCTACTTGATTGTAATGCTATATTAACAGACTCTTGCAAGTCTGAAAGTACAGATCTCCCGCTGTCACATTTTCAGACTGAGAAGAAAGGAAGGTTCTCTTTTGAACCTCTTTCTCCATACATTATGCAGCTGAGAACTGTACCCTCGCTTATCTGACTGTTCCCTATGGACATTTTTTGTATTCTGTTACATATTCAGAGGAGTTCAGAGGAGTTATTTGATGTGTTTGAGACTAAATCAGGAACACTAGCAACCATACATTAAGAACTTGTCTGATATGGATTAATTTGTCTGAATGAATTAGCTACTTACAAAGTGGGAGAAGTGGGCTAGTGGCTAAAGATTCTGAACTGGTCAGCTGGAAAGCTGACTGCTTGAGTTCAAGATTCAAGCACCATATAATGGGGGTGAGTTTCTATTACTTTCTCCAGCTCTTGCTTGCCAAGCTGTTTGAAATCATTCAAATGTGAGTAGATAAATAGATACCTTCGGTGGGAAGGTCACAGTATTCCATGCGCCTTGGTGTATAGTCATGCTGGCCACATGACTACAGAAGTGTCTTCAAACATCACGGGCTTCCTCAATTAAGAAACAAAGATGAACCTGGTAAGTATTGATCCCTTTCAATAACGTTTGGACATCGGATTGTCGGTTCTGAGGTAATTCTCTTTAATAACTGAATACGGAACGGCTGAAGAACATTTGCTTACAAGGAACAAACAGAACGAACTCTGACACTTCTTATATACCCGTGTCAAAACACATGTAACCAATCATCGGCTGCCTTTTCAGCTTCTCCCAATCACAGCCCGGAACAATTAATACCACCTCTCTAGGGGGCGCTCCCAGGGAGCATGCCCAGTACCCAACAGAACCCCCCCTCCCCCAAGAGTCAGACATGACTGGACAGGGGAAATCTTTACTTTATCTTTACCTTTACCTACTGAATACTTCATATGAATGAAAGCCAGAGGCAGGCCTTTTGTCACTTTTGAGAAAGCTAAAGTACATCATTCAGTTGTGGTATTAATAAAGATATATGGGGACAAAGCAGCTGTTTTTGAGTATATTTTATTAACTACTAGCTGATAACCCAGTGTTGGCCAGGTATTTATTTATCCCAATCCTGTATTAGATAGGAAAAGCCACTTCACCCTGAGCCCTGATTTCGGTGAGAATTAAATTAGTTAAAAAAAGTTTTCCCTGTGCCCCCAGAAGCGTCAAGTAAAATGATAGCACCTTGTTGTTTTGCTAGCTGATCCATGATCATTCGGTATGCTTTCTTCTGATCTTGATTTAGAAGTGGTTTCTTGTCCGCGATATATGCACTAAGCTGTTTGACATTGTAGTTCTTTTCTCGTATGTAATTGCGTGAAGTAAGTTGTGTTGGTCTCATCATGGTGCAGGCAGGCCGGCCGAGTTGCAGTAATGTTTTATTGATCATCAAAGCTTTGTTGAAAATGTCCGGACCAAACATAATTTCTAATGTTGGATTTTCTCCCTTACCAGAGGGAGTCCCCATGTGGAGTACTGTGAAGCTGTTACCATGGCAACTCCACTGTGCTGTACAGTAGAAGCCATTTTAAGGCAGTCCAGTAGAAACCATTTTAAGACACAAGAGACTGCATCTTAACAGAACACCCCCCCCGGAGGGGTGTTAGGGGTGTCTTACCCCCACAATAATTCTTTCCAGAGAGTAAGTCATCTGTGTACAAAAGTTTGGTTGAAATTGCTCAAGGTGTTCCAGAGTAATGCTGGAACATACACACACAGACACACACATCCATTTTTACATATATAGATGGTCTTAATCACATAGGTTTTCAAGATAAAAGAAGAAACCTCCCTGATTATGTCAACAATCCATTTAGTCTAACTACAGGTGGTAGTCTGTCCCTGAAATTATAACCATTGCGGTAGTCCCACAGTCATGTGATAAAAATTGGCAGCCCACCTGCACAGGGGTGTTTCTCCCCCACTTTCCCCCCTTCCCTCCCTTTGTCTGCTGTTTTTACCACCCTGCACAGCAGCGCTCCTTGGTCGTAGTTGGTTGATTCTGAGGCTGAAGTAGAGGTCTGGGGCCTTCAACATTCTCAGCTGGGCATCATAGCTTCCAGCCTCAACTTCAGGTCAGCACAGTTTATTTACTTAATTTGTGTAGCCTCCCATCTTAGCAAATGGCTCTGGGTGGAATGCCATCTGAGGTAATGCATCCAACCATCCCAGCAGCAGAGCACAAATTCTCAGTTGCCTTATGCTCTGCAGACCCTGTTGTAGTTAGCTAACATTTGCCATCTTCCTCCCAGTGTTGTTAAGGTGCATGCAGCCTGTTTCTATGTGAGACGGCTGCTGGCTGTTCCACGTCTATTTCTCCGAATGCTTTTCGACAGCATTATTTAGTGACAAAAATTCTGCTCCAATTACCATTGTAACTAGAGGACTACCTGTGCTTCATTTAATAAATTTGGTTAGCTGGTGTAGCACAGATTCTCTAGACTGCCCAAAGAACTATTAAAATGCACTTTGGAAAATTTGTGCACGACTGATAAAAATTCACATGGTAGCAGAATAATGCTTGGGATCATCCAATGCAAATTAGAGTCCTACATGGAAAAGGAGATGCCAGATGTTGCAGCTGGTTTTACAAGCAACATTATTGCAGATGCAAGCTGAAATAATGAGAAATAATACCCCCCCAAAATTAGTAAATATGTGCTTTGGTCAGCCTTTTGAAATAGGTCAGGGTAGGAAGCAGATACAAGTATTGCTGCGATTGTACAGTTGTTAAATATAACAACAGAATGTTGAAACCCCAAACTGAAAATGAACCCAGGCAAAATTATTTTATTTGCTTTTTTTATGCTAGGACTAAATTGTTGTTTTTAACAATGTTTATGGTGCATTCCTTATTTATTGTGTCTCCTTATTCCTCTATAACTTCATTGATTATAAACAAGCCTTCAGTTGTAAATATCAGTCTGTAAAATGATATTAGGAAAATGCGAACTCCTGGACAACTCACAAGGGCAGGAAATCACAGTCTGGAAAGTGAAAAAAATTGGAGTTAAGTTTGCAAAGTGTGAGACACTTCTCAACCTCTATGCTAAATATTTACTGAAGAAGGCTGGATGTAAAGAAGATAAGCATGATTTTGAAATTTGTGGAAGAAACATCAAGCAACTGGACTACGGTGTTGACACAAATATGTGTAATGGTATATGAGAATGACAATGGAGATTGTGGAAGAGATACTGCCTACGGAAGAATCAGATAAGAGAACATAGCTCACAGGTGAATAATGGAGAGGGAGGGTGGGAGAGAGAGGGAGAGTCAGGCTGACACTATAATAGCTAAAGATGCAATAGTAATAAAAATCAGGGAACACCTTTTAAAAAGGGGCTAAAAATAAGTACAAAGAAGAGCAAACTAGTGATTGGAGGTATGTCAACCAGTCTTCAAATTGACAGTGAAGACACTGAAGTAGTAAATAACATCTGCCTCGTAGGTTCAACAATCAACTACAAAGTAACTATTAGTCAAGACATCTGTGCAAAATGGCACTTAGTGGGATGGCAATGAAGGTCTTGGAAAAGGTATTCTGATGTTGTGATGTGCCTATATCTACAAAGACTTGTGCCTATAGTGATTTTTTTTCCTATGATGTTCTATAAAAGTGAAAGATGTATTTTGAAGAAGCAGGATAGAAAGAATATTGACACTTTTGAATGTTGATGTTGGGAAATACTGCTAAGATTACCAAGAAAACATAGAATCATAGAACAAATTAATGTTCTATGAGCCTTGGTGGAGCAGCAGACTAAAGCGCTGTTAAGTAGCACTTAAGTATCACTTAGCTGCCAGCTGCTTGCAATTACTGCGAGTTCAAATCTCACCAGGCTCAAGGTTGACTCAGCTTTCCATCCTTCCGCGATAGGTAAAATGAGGACCCGGATTGTGGGGGCAATAAGCTGACTTTGTATAAAAAAGAACACCGCTTGGGAGGGGGGGGGGGAAAGCCCTACTAAGCAGGTGTATACAAAAGTATGAAGGCAGTTGCTTAACACATTGTAAGCCGCCCTGAGTCTCCGGAGAAAGGGCGGCATATAAATCGAATCAATCAATCAATCAATCAATCAATCAATCAATCAGAATTCTCACTTGAGGCATAAATTATCTGGGTCAATTGATCTTATTTCATTATATGAAGTTAGATTTAAAATGGATATATACCGGTAACCATTTGGGTGAAGGTTTTTACTTGGCTCTGAAGCCTCCAACATAATACAGAGAAATTGTATCTTGTGAGGCATTTCTAGTGCCACTGTGTTTCTATTTAAAAGGCTCTCTTGCCAGTAGATATCACATAATCTGATTCCAAGCTAATTACAACTTTTAATGCCTTTAATCATCTTAGGGTATACTTTAAATTTTCCACAATGGCTGATCAGATGCTCCCTTCTGGAATTGTTTTGGCTTTCTATCTAACAAGTTCTTCTTGATCATAGTATTTACATCTGATGTCTTCAGCATCTTTTTTAAAAAAATGAGCAAGATAACTTCCCTTCCTGAGTCATCAATATGCTACTTTCTCTCTCCACTTAGCCGTTTCTCTCCACTTTGTATTGGGATTTTAATACATTTACTAGACCAAATCAAAGCAGGTCAGATATGTTCCGCTGAGTCGCATCCTATAGTAATAAAAAGAAATTGCAAACTAGTGTATCTTTATTTACAGCAGCTGCATAGCTTGGGGACAGTCTTAGGTTTTGCTTGAACAATGTGTATGTGCAATATTGTTCATCCTTTTAGTTGGTGGGTCATTAGTCTCTAGGATGAAAAAAAACCCGCTTAATTTATTGCATCAAACCCTTAAGGAAACAAAGTTTCTGAAAATAAATTAAAGGAATCTGATGAAATATTAGAAAGACATTATAAAGAAGCATTTAACATCTGTTGTAATGATGAGGATTGACACTACTTTGGTAATTTTCTAAGGAGCCTGGTGTTACCAGCACAGTTAGATGGTGGAGGCTAATCATACTGCTGGGAATTTAATTCTAGGTTTATTGAACATCTGTGGGGTAATTGTTTTCCTGCATTCCATATATGTGTGTGTGTTTATCTCTGATTGCATGTGTGCATATATTTACCCTTAGTCATACCTACATGGATATCCTTGATTTTTGTGTGTGTGTTTCTTCAGTCACAAAGCATTCATTTACACTGTGTTGGATATTGTGCGTATATATTTGTAGAGTTTTATGGATTTTTCACTCAATGCAAGATTCTTCTATTATGATAGCCATTGATTAATCAGAATGCATAGTAAACCCAGAATTTCCTTTCTGCATTAGGCCCAGGAAATGACACTAGTAAGACTGAAATCAGAAAAACTATCTTATGAACTTCTTGTTTCATATGCAGATGAATGCCTGCTCCTGATTAAGGGCTAGATATATTAATTAGCTATTGTCTAGACTAGTCTTCCCCAACCTGATGTCTTTTAGGACCTGGGATAACAACATGTAGAATTTCCAACCTGGATTTAAATCTGCTTCCCCAAAATTGAATTTATACTGGTTTACTATTTTGAGAACATTGGGGCATCAGCCCTCCTCACCAAGATGTTAGTTAAGGTTGACAGATAGAAGGTAGAAAATCAAGTACATAGATCTTTGATAAATTTGTCTATTATTGGAGAAACCAGAAAAGCCACAGTAGAACAGAGCCACTGCAATTGCCATATAGAAGCTATATCTAGAACAGTTTTGAGTTCAACCTTTACAAGCTAGGTGGCTCAGTGGCTAAGATGCTGAGCTTGTCGATCAGAAAGGTCGGTGGTTCGGCGGTTCGAATCCCTAGTATAGGTCTCCTGCCTGAGCAGGGGGTTGGAATAGATGATCTCTAAGGTCCCTTCTAACTTTGTTACTGTTAAAACCTTGTAACATCTTTCTCATCTTTTGCTGCCTAATGGAATTAGGGTTGTTTTAATGTTGCTTTATTATGTATGTGATCTGTTTGGTCTCAGGCTGTTTGTATGCTATTTTATTGGGTCCTACTTACTGGCCATGGCTATGCGCATGTAGATTTCAATGTAGATAAGCTTTATTCTGTGAATGTAACAGGGAACTTGAAAGCAATCCAATGGATCATTTTACTGAGTATTATTTCTATAGCTAAAACGTGATGGGTTTGCGCACAAATTTTTCTAAAACTCCAAAGATAACTGCAAAGTCTTAGCAGATATTTGTCTCAAAGCTAGATGGAGAACTTTCGGCATACATTATCATAGTTATTAAAAATTGCAACAATAAAAATGGAGGGCAGGGCAGTAATACATCATCAGTGGAATTTTCTGCTTATGACAACTTTATCTGAGTTTTTGTAAATTCGCTGGATTTTCATTCCCATCAATCAGAAAGAAGTTGTGCCATGTTATCCAGTGGTTCACCACCAAATTTGACAGCATGAACTTGAGGACTCTAGTCCCAACCCAAGACAGTTTTCTTCCACCATTCCTTCCACCATTACCGGAAGGAAGTAAAATATTCATAACTAATTATCTGTGAAAGTGCCCTTGAGATGGGTAGTGACAGACAGATTTATATTGTGCTAGTTTTAGGAGGGGATAATGTAAGATATATTGGCATGCTCAAAGAGAGCACATATATGAAGTTGGTTCCTCAGGATCCAAGTATCTTCTGCTTGAAGACTTTGGAAGTAGAGTGGGTACTGTCAATTCTTGCAAGATTGGCAATCTCAGGAAGCTTGAATTTAATTTGAACCACAACTTGAAGCACTTGAATTTCAAAAGCAACTTTTATTGCTAGTAGAATTTAAGAGCCTATTAAAGCAGTTCCCCCATTAGACATGTATGCTTAATTAGGGCAGACGAACTCTCTTGCAATGTCATCTCTTGTCCTACCCTGTCCAAGGATTGAGGTGTTTACTTTTGCCTTGTTAAGCATTCCATCGTGTATAAGCTGAAGTATTGGGGAGGAGGTGTATCTTCAAATTAGTGTTTGACTCCTTGAACTGCCTAGATCAGTGTTGGCAAGCCTTTTCGGCACCCAGTGCTGAAATGGGAGCACATGAGTGGGTGCGGGGGAGCACCAGAAACTGGAAGAGCAGCTCCCTGGTGCACATATGTGCACCAGTAAGCTGAGCTTCTGGTTTCCGGTGTGTGCATGCACGCCAGTCACCTGGTCTTCCAGTTTCTGGCACGGATGTGCACGCACAGACCAGCTGACCACACATGCGCTCCAGGGAGCTGCTCTTCTGGTTTTCGGCACTCCCACATTCATGCCGGAACCCAGCAGAGCAATGGGTGATGGGTGGCATGCCCGGAGAGATGGCTCTGCATGCCACTTCCAGCACGCGTGCTATAGGTTCGCCATTACGGGCCTAGATAAGTCCCCATAGCTTTCTTGGAAGGTTGTTCTCCCCCCCCCCCCAGTGGTTTGCTATTGTCTGTTTCCTTGAGTGGAGAGTGACTGTCCCAAGGTTATCCAGTTGGTTTGTGCCTATGATGGGACTAGAACTCACAGTATCCTGGTTTCTAGCCTGATGCCTTAACCACCATATCAAACTGGCTCTTGAAGTTAGCCTGGTTAGTAAATCATCAAAATAACAGTTTCATATTCATTTTAGTTAGCTTTATTTTATCCTTTGAAATAAATTTAAAAATCTTTTTCACACTTGCAGTTTATAGTATTAACATGTTCCCTACTAAAAACAACTGGATCTCTTTGGATTTTGATAGTTTTAAGTACAAATACAAGAAGACTCTTGATAGATTTAGGTACAAGGACAAAAAGACTCAAATTGAGAACCAGTTTGATTTAGTTATACGTATTTGATTTTTTCAAACCAGGAGATAGGAGACTGAATTGCTAGCTCCTTGTTTAGACAGATATGTAGTTTGACCCTGAGGATCAATCATTATAGTTGGAAGAATCTAGAATCTTCTTCTATGGTTGCACTAGGATGATGAACTTGCGGCATATGGTTTTTGATGGGTGTTTTTCCCCCCTTCCTTTCCTCTTCAAGTGGAACATGTGGGAATATATAAAGTTTCAGTCTTAATGCAATTTTGTAGTAGAAACAGCATTTGTCAAAGACAGTTGTGTGGATTAGTAGGGAGGGCTTTGCACACTATTCCATTGTTTCCCTTTCTGGTTTCCAAATTGATCGTGATCTGATATTTCAAGTGGAGATAAACCAGGACCATAAAGCTGCTCTCTTGTGTAATTGTTTTGATTACCCTGTTCTGTCTTGTGTGGTAGATATTGTTAATCATGATTAACTCTGAGACAAGCTCCATGAATGGCCATGTAGAGTGGACCGTAATCAAATAAACATAATCATTTTAACATAATGCCACTAATATATACTTAATGGCAGATAGTCCCTTTTAAAAGACAGTTCTTCTCTTTGTGATTTAAAAGTGTGTTTGTGTGTGCGCACACACACACATGTGCTTGCATGCAAGCAAGGGTTATTAAAGGCTCATATTTCAGATAATAAAAAGCTTCTTTCATTCTTGGGTGGCACTGTGGTTTAAATAAGCTTTGGGCATCTGCTTTTTTCAAGCAGTAATGCTCCTTTTAAATTCAAAGAGAGAGAAAAAGGAAAGAATATAACTTAGAGTAGTAGGTATTATTGATTAACATATTTATAACTCTATCCTTACTTACTATTGTCAGCTTTTTTGGTCTCCGTTGTATTTCAGAGGAAGTTGCATTCATGTATATGTATTTTAATTATCCAGGAAATGAAGTAGCTTTCTTATTATTTTCTGCATGCCAAAGGATTATAGATTTGTACATGTGATCAGAAGTGTATTCTCTCAGATAAATATTCCCATTAGGTATGCATACAATGCTTCAGAGTGGACTTTAGAGAAAAGAGAGGCAAGAAGGAATGACCAGTTCTACCCAAGCTTTTATGGCTGTTCTACTGGACTACTAGGACTTCTAAATCTTAGCTAATGATTAAAAGAACTGTAACTTTAGAACACATTTTCTCGTTTTCTTTCCTGTGTCTTGCTAGTAAATCTTGGTGATAGAGACTGTCTTACTCTCTGTACATGTAATCGGATCTGTGAGCCTTTTGGGGCAAGGAATAGGATAAAGTATTTTCAGTAAATTAGCCAATAATTCTATTGTAGATTCCCAACAGAATCAACGTAGCTTTCTACTATACATGAAAAGAAAAGAAGAACAGACAGTCTTCATTTAATAACGTGGATAAGACACATAACTACCTAAGCAGCCACACACAGTGCATGTGAAATTAAAGCATACAAATTAAGAATTAATAACAGCCTTCCTTTCAAAAACACCAATGCAGTATAAGCCCTGGAAAAAGAGTGTCAAAATTTAGAAAAAGTCATATAGTAAACACTCCTTGATAGAGAACTTTTAATGAGTAAATGTGGAAGGACTGCTGTTGATTTTTTTTAAAAAAAGCATTAACCAAAGGAACAACGTGACAAACATCTTTACACAGCCAGATTTGACAGGGTTCTACATTTGTGTATGCACAGAAAGATCTTTAATGTATTTTATCCATGTATATTACAAGCTTTCATAGATACTGCAGAGAAGAGTGTGGTTCTGAAGGCCACATTTGAAACATCAAGATGTCCAAGAGGCTGACTTAATGATTCTTTCTCATTCTAGGCAGCCTTTGTGCTATTTTTCTCTCAGTTCCCCAGGCAAGATACATAAAAATCAGGACATTTTGTTCGAATTATATGTAACACTTCAA
Source organism: Ptyas mucosa (assembly GCA_012654045.1). NCBI lineage: Eukaryota > Metazoa > Chordata > Lepidosauria > Squamata > Colubridae > Ptyas > Ptyas mucosa. Next base: position 2,112,052 of record WNWU01013631.1, on the reverse strand, counting down.
GCTTAAAATCTCGGCTTCATAGCGTTCAACCCTCATTTTCTTCTGAAAGGTTCCTAACCAACCCCAGGACTTATCTAAAGAAAGCAGTCAGCTTTCTATATCTCTTGAGCAGCCACCCAGGGCTAAATGTGTCTAAAATTTGTTATTATTTGTCCTGCTAGACAATTCAACAGATAGCAAGATTGGCCATTTTTTTTGCCCCAACTGAACATAACTTCTTATGGTCTGTGAGTTTCTTCAAGTCAGCGTTGACTCCTGGTGACTATCTGGATTAGTTTCTGCAGTTTTCTTGGCAGAAGTGGTTTGGCATTGCCTCCTTCCTAGAGCTGAGAATGAGTGACTGGCTCATGTTCACTCAGCTGGCTTTATGCCTAAGACAAGACTGGAACTCATGGTCTCTCTGAGTTTCTAGCTTGGTGCCTTAACCAGTATACTAACAGGCTCTATTCTTATGATTTAGATGCCTCAATTTCTCTCTGAATTATATCATTCAGAATATTTATTATTTCTACAGAGATTTACTTGCATGCAACTCAAGTCTGTCACTTAGAGCCTACAAAGTCTGTGGCTTATTTTCTCAAGAAGTCACCTTGTTGGCAGATTTGTCTCTACACTTTTGCTTTCTCTCTGAAGAGAAAACTGCCACTTGTTCTTTGACAGGAATCTAGGCTTTTCTCAGTAAACAAAGGAATTGTGTTTCTTCTTTTGCCTGGAGAGTGCCTTTTCCTCTGTCTCCCTTCAAAGCTCACCTTTTCTTTTATATTTAAACTTGCTAAGAGAAGTTTGACAACCAGAGTCTTCTCTGGGTGATATTCACCTCCCCACATGCTGGGTGAATGAAGGCTACTAGAAAACATTGTTCAGATATAGTATTATAAGCAAGTCTCAAGATACAACTATTTAATTCCAAGTTAGAACAATAAGGTCTACAGCAATTAATGCAGTATTTGTACTTTATTTCCTGCAAATAATAATTACAATATTATTTTCTTTTTGAATCTTTTATTTTTTTATAAAATGGGGGAAGTGAGAGTCTTGAACCTTTGATCATGTTGCATCCCTATCCAGTCTATGCTCCATTAAAAGGTAAAGGTTCTCTTCGCACATATGTGCTAGTCATTCCTGACTCTAGGGGACGGTGCTCATCTCCGTTTCAAAGCTGAAGAGCCAGCACTGTCCGAAGACGTGTCCGTGGTCATGTGGCCGACATGACTCAATGCTAAAGGCGCACAGAAAGCTGTTACCTTCCCACCAAAGGTGGTTCCTATTTTTCTATTTGCATTTTTTATGTGCTTTTGAACTGCTAGCTTGGCAGAAGCTGGGACGAGTAACGGGAGCTCACCCCACTACACGGCACTAGAGATTCGAACCGCTGAACTGCCGACCTTTTGATCGACAAGCTCAGCATCTTAGCCACTGAGCCACTGCGTCTCTGGGTTTGTGCTCCATTACTTGTACATAAAAGAGAGGTCTTGGCTTGGAGATGTTGGTGCTGCTGCTAATTAAGAATAAATAAAAGGAAATGTATATTTTTTCAGATTTGTGATTTAAATCAGTTCAAACTAGATTAGAAGCACAAGAAAAACTAAGGAAAAGTTGAGGTTCAAGAAGTTTCTAGAAAGGACAAATTTAAGATATTTGAACAATAGCAGAGATGCTTTTTATTAATGTCTTTGTTGTGTTTTTTCTTTTGTTTTTAAAAATATTTGATGTTTTGTATTTTAATCTCTGAATTTTCACACACACACACACACACACACACAAGAACTTGAAGAAACTAGTTATGTACTTTTGTAAATAAAACAATGCAGATAGCTGTGGTTATTCAATAAAAAATGATCTGAATTCATAGAAAAATTATTTCACATTTTATATTATTCATGAATGGTGTGTTTTGAAGATCATAAAAAAACTGTTTAAGTCAAGTGCTAAATTATTATTTTTCTAGAGTGCCAGAAATTCTTGGTTTTGGATCTGTCTTTTTATTGTTTTCATTATGACCTATCTAGAATTATGACACATAAAGATTGGTGACCATATAAGTAAATTTAAATAAATAATATATAAAATAAAATATTGAAGATGGAAACCAAGAAGGGCTTTAAGGGAATTAAGATGGGCTGGTTAATAACAAGAGGGAATAATGTGTATCCAGGTAAGTTTGTTTTGGCTGTGGCTTCATTATACAAGTTACTTTCATGGTTTGCAGTTAGATGGTTATATAAAGAGGGGTCCTTAGACCATTTGATGGTGTTAACAAATATAGGATTGAATGCCTAGAAGAATTGTCCTGGTTCATTTACAAATGCACCGATGCTGATCACTTAATTAAGGCAAACAATGCCTAGGAGCTGTTGTGGTGCAGTGGTTAGAATACAGTATTTCAGGCTAATTCTGCCCACTGTCAAGAGTTCGATCCTGATCAGCTCATGGTTGACTCATCCTTCCATCCTTCTGAGGCCAATAAAATGAGGATCCAGATTGTTGGGGCAATATTCTGACATTTGATTAAAATTGGTTTCTTTTGGCTACTTTTATGGAACAGAATAGACAACCTTTGGTCCGCCCCTTCAATGCACTAAGTAGTTCTGCCACATTTAAATTATTTTTTATGTAGTTGGGAAGACATCTATTTTGATGTCTGTGTGAGAGTGAGAAAGCAAGAGTGAGAGTGTGCAGTATGTTTAGATACACTAAAAGATTGATTTAGGGGTAAAAAACGAGAAACAGTTATTTTCAGCTGTGATTTTTTCTTGTCATCTCTGTTGCTGAAATGCTGGAAGCAGCAGAGATGCCTAGAATTTATTGTACACTTAAATATAGTGTTTTAAAATACAGCTGTTTGTATGAGCACTTATTCGCAAACTTTAGTCTTTCTTCACAAACTAAATTTGATGGAAGCTTTTGTAAGTCAGTCAGTAGTGAAGCTATTTAGTAGGACCAGCATTACTTCCACCCTGGAGGTGATAAAAACTGTTTCGTCTCTAATGCACAGATCTGTGTTATGAACTGCTGAGTTTAATTCTTTTATTTCATTGCAAATTCTTTTTATTTGATTGCAAAATGCTTTTCAGGGAGCTATTCCTCTGCCTTTTCCAGTAAGGTTGCTTTCTGTATAAGTTTTATTGCAATCATTATAACACAAATGTAAGCTAATATTCACATTTAATTAGATTTCAGCATTAGTAGATTAGCTTTAAATAATCTTTCCATGTTTCAACATGCATTCAATATGAAAGGATTTTTTTTTTTGGATTCGGTAATTCAAGTGTGTACTTTCTCTTTACATATGTTTCAGACTTTCCCTTCCTACCTTTAGAATAAGATTTGGCAAAACTATGCTGCCCAGACTGTTTTTAGACCTTTGTAAGGAATGCCAAGATCATTGTTGTTTTGTTACTAATATCTAGTGACCAAGTGAGTCCTCATTTAACAACTGACTTGTTTAGCAACCATTTGAAGTTACAAAAGCGATGAAAAAGTAATTAGTATGACTAATCTTCACATTTATTCTATTTGCAAGTCTGTGAAGGGTACAAAAGCTGAAGTAAGATCATAAGCACAATTGCAGTTTAACTTAGCAACTGCTTCACTTAATGACTTATTTTCTGATCTCAAATGTCATTGTTAAATTAGGGCTCCTTGAATTCAGGGTTCCGTAGCCCAGGAATCTACAAAACATTGACCACAGATAACTAAGCACCAGTAGATATGCCTAGACTAGTATTCTTAAACTTTTTATCTTCATACTTCCCTTTAGTGTAAACTTAATGTCCACATGTCTCCTAAAAACCTAAACACCAAGATGGACACAAATGAACAATAAAAACAATACAATTAAACTTTGAGAAAGATGAATTTATTATAATAAATATCTCTAAAAGTCCTTCCTATCCCTCCTGTACTCTTTGTCTGTATTTCCCCAATAAATATATATACTGCAGATTGGGAAACCTTGTCTTAGATAGTCCTCAAAATTATTTGTGCAAATGTGTATCTGTGACCAGATAAAGACATAGATAAAAATATTGTAATGTTATGTGAAAAAAACCTTGGGAAAAGGGTGTAGAGATGCTGCCTAGGAAAAGATAAGAGGCTTGCAAGACTGATGACAGCCTTACCAGGTAGATCAGACAGCAAATAAATCCAGATAAGCTAATTCTACTTTATTTAAGGCTACATTAACAAATTCTTGCAAGTCTGAAAGTACAATTCTCCATAGTTACTTAAGCGGTAATGGAAACATTTCCTGTCTTGTCTGCCTAATAAGGCTGACACATACATACTTTAGTGTTAGATTAAAATAAGAATAGTTGAAGTATTCCAAAACTACTACATCTCACAAATTTTCAATGCCTTCAAATGAGATCTCATAGGATTTCAGGTGAGAATTCACTATTCTCATGAGCATTCCATAATTCTCTCAGGAGAATTTTTTCTTTTGCCAATTTAAATTTTAGCACTGCTATGTGCTGTAGGGATTACATTTCTATGTCTTCTTTTGCAAGCTACTAATTTATGTAATGGCATAAAGAGTCTACTTAGGTTGTTAGGAATTGAGAAACTTCAGGTTGTTAGCAAATAAAATACAGGGCAAGCAGTCATCTTTTCAAACAGAAGATTTGAAGATTAGTATTTTTATATAACAGTATTCTCTAAAAAGATTTTCTAATATACTAGTGACAAATGTCTAGAAAATATTTGCACTTAAAATGAAGTAAGAGTCTAATTTTCAAGTGGTCCGTGGAGATAGAAGGCAGAACTTGATATGATCTAACAAAATGATAAATTGATGGATAATTTCATTTTGAGTTATATTTGAGAATGTTACACACCTGTCTAATATCATCACTTTTATTTGTCTTTGGTAGATGATTTGGGAATTTATATTTTTTCTGTAAGCTAAATGTCTTGGTGGGTCTGCTTTCTACTTCTTTGCAAAGATGGTGAAATTCTTTGCTCCTTTATTTCCAAAGTAGATATTTGTGAATGATTTACACTGAGCTTCAATCCAAAGCTATGAAAATCCATGCCTAAGAGTTGCCCCTCCAGAGAAGCAAGAATTAGTAGTTTGACACTTTAGTAAACTGATTCCTAAGCTATTCCAAGAGACTGTATCAATTCTAGTCCCCAAGCTTAGTATTTACAAAAGTATCTAACAGAAAGAAGTTATAAATATCCAGTAATAGTTTAAAATAAAAAACCTTTTTCAAACAAAAATTTAGGATGTAGCTAATTAGAAACTAATCTTCATATAGTATTAGTCAGTGGTGAAATCCAATTTTTTTTACTACCAGTTTGGTGGGCATGGCTTGGTGGGCATGGTGTTGCTTGGTGGGCATGGCAGGGGAAGGATATTGCAAAATCTCCATTCCCATCCCACTTTGGGGCTAGCCAGAGATGGTATTTGCTGGTTCTCTGAACTCAATTTCCGCTACCGGTTTTCTAGAACCTGTCAGAACCTGCTAGATGTCACCCCTGGTATTAGTGGATACTTACAGGATGGGGCAGTTTTTGGAACTGTGAAGATGTGACCTTTACTGTCTACCAGCCACCTGAACACAAAACATTTCATGCTTCTTCCCCAGCATTTTGGCAGTTATCAAACTTCCTGGGAAGACTTTGGCAGAGGACTGGACTCAAATAACCATGGCTTGACTTGATGAGAATATAAACCCTTAGTGAGTTTATGGATTTCAAACCAATAATACAACCAAGCCAGAAAATAATGACTTATGTGATAGCATACTAGATAGAAGTCAGTTGAATAATTGACTGCAATTGACTGCCAATAAGACATGGAGTAGGCAGCAGAGAAATGTTTATGGTGTACCATCTGGATACTTACTGGCTTGTCTCCTCCAACCTGTATTTGACCAACATGTGAGAGCATCTAGGGAGCAATTTCTTATGGCCCTCTACTTCTGAGAAGTGAGACGAGCTAGAAATTCTCAATACTAGAAAGTAGTACTTCTCAAGTCATAGGGCAGGTATTGTGGAATGGTTTCCTCATAGAGATTAGACTTAAGTTTGCAAGAATTGTTAAAGGCTGTATTAAGACAGACCTGAATAAAATAAAGTGAAAACAATAACTTCGTACATTGCAGATAAGTCTTTAGAGATGCTGAAAACTAACTAAGTGGTGGTGCTAAACTAAATTTGGACAGGAAACAAATTCTGTAACTGGGAGACCAATATAGAAAACCTTGTACATTGGACATTGCCTTCAGTCTGATACTGGTCTCTGCAACTGAAATGTCATTTGGTTTATTGCCCTGCTTTTCTAGGCTCACAGCCTTTTCTGGGAAGTTCTCTCATTTGCTGCATCTTTCTGGGAAGCTCTCATTTGCTAATTTTGTAGTGCTGGGTTAGTTTGGTAAACTATTTGCTTGAGCAGGGGGCTGGACTAGAAGACCTCCAAGATCCCTTCCAGCTCATTCAGTTCTAGTCTAACAAGAAAGAAAACAATATAGTAGAAGTCAAGGAGAGGAAATTTGGGAGTTGAAGTTCATACATCTCAGAGTTGCCCAGATTGAGAAACTCTTAGCATAGGCCAAAAGACCTTGCTAGGTGTATATTAATAGTCTATAAATCTTTTTTTCCTTTAAATTTTAGTTCCCTTTTATCACAATTTTTATCACCAGATTTTATACCCATTTATGTATATATTTGTAATGGTATTATCAATGTAGTACCATTTTTAATTTTTGTTAAATTCCAATGATAAAAGCAAAGTCAAGGTAATACTTAACATATGTCCATAATTCAATCATCCCATTTATGGCTGCTTTTTTTTGCCGTGGTTGTTAAGTGATCATTAAGCAAACCAATAAGATTTGCAATGGGCATGGTTTTGAAAAACAACAACAACAACAGAAGTAAGTGCCAGTTTCCAGCAAAACCATTGCAAAATGTGACCACCTGACCATGGGACATGCAAACAGTTGTAAATGCAGTTGTGTTGCCAAATGCCTGAAGTTTAGTCATGTGTCTTCAGAGGGGGTTGGAATCGTTGGAATTTTGAATCTGGATTGCAGGATTCCATTTTCTGGTCGGTCGCAACTTCAAACAATTGCTAAGCAACAAGTCTTAATTCTTGTTGTCCTGCAGAATGGCTTTTATTTTCTTAAACGCAAGTAGACTCTTCGATCAAGGTGGGTTCTTGGTGATTGTGTAGGCACCTTGGTAGAATAGAAATAGTCTAAGATGTGAAGCCTACAGGCCTGATAAACCGGAAATGTGTCTTAAAATCAAAACAGTTGAGAGCCACAGGAACATCTTATAATTGAGCTGGTGTGGCACAGTGGTTAGAATGCAGTTTTGCAGGCTGAATCTGCCCACAGCCAGGAGTTCAATCCTCACAGTTGACTCAGCCTTCCATCTTTCTGAGGTTGGTAAAATAAGGACCCAGATTTTTGGGGACAATAGGCTGACATTGTAAACCACTTCGAGAATGTTGTAAAATACCATGGCATGGTATATAAGTCTTAGTGCTATTCTATTATAATGCAATCTTTCTTCCTTCTAGTGAGTGTTCCTCAACCTTGGCAGCTTTAAGATATGTAAATGTCAACTCCCAGAATTCTGAAGATAACTAAAATAAGTTTAAAGTAAGAAGTTCACACATCTTAAAGTTGCTAAGGTTTAAAAACACTGTTCTAGAAGAAAGAAAAAAAAACCATGCTGTTGTAATTCAGTATATTGTTGTTAAAAGTTTCACAGGTGGGCCTTGGAGATTTAAATAAATGAAAACTAGTAGTTCATAGGTTGCTTAGCATACCAATCTATACATGTACCAGTCCGTCCGTCCATCCATCCATCCATCTGCTAAATGAAGTATACAAACCCCAGAAAGTCTTATGGTGTTATTTTGCTTTAAGTCCTTTCTTTTCTTTACCATGAGAGCTGTATTTCCCTGAACTGGAGGAAGAAACAGAAAAAGTCACATTTTCAGTGTGTTATCTTAACTACCCACACACTGAACTGATTAGTGGAATTAGTTTCAAATAAGTGCTTAACTTTTGTCAAAGTTCAGCTCAGTAATGGCATTGGAGCCTGTGACAACTCTATCAGGGTTTTTTTCCTTGGCTCATGAAATGTAACACAAACACTACATCCTAATTGGCAACCTTGTTCCCCTCCACCCCCCACCCAACCTCCCAAGTCAGTCTGCATTCTCTGATAAAGCATTAATCATTGCAAAGTTCCATCCAATCCCCATTGACAGAAATTGTAAATGTAATTCAGCCTTGGGAGTAGAATTAATGTTTTCTAATAGCTCTAAGCAATTCAGTGGTTTATCAGTTTCCATGCTTGAGAGGGTTTTTTATAATCTGAATTGGTGATGACAAAGGATATACAGCAATATATATTTTAAAGAGGAAGTGGAGATTAAAACAAGTATTTTCATTTCACGTAGGTGGCCTAGATTAAGAAATCTGACCATAGCTACTTATTATTCTTTCTACTTCTTTATTTTGGGATGCTATCTAATGTTTCTGGGTCCTAATTTGTTTATTCTGGAACAGGGATTGACAACTCTTGGGAGAGGGAGTTGTAAAAATCTGTATTTACTCCTTGGCTGTATTTCAGAAATGCCTTACCTCCTAAATTAAGCAGGGGAGGAATAAATACAAATTTAATTTAAAAGTCCACAAACTACAATTAATACATGTAATGTTATTCTATCACAAGGAAAGCTATTAGCCAATGTTTCGGAATGTCTTCTGCATATATTTATAAGTAGCCCCCAAGTTATGATTGTAATGGATCCTGCCCTTTGTAGTTGTCACATGTGACAGTTGTAAATGGAAGGACTGTGTGACCTTTTTGTGGTGGTCATCATAGCTGTTAAGCCAACCAATGGTTTGCTATGGACACAGATTTGCTGAAAAATGGAATTAAACTCTAATTTTTGGCAAAATTATCATAAAATGCGGTCATGTCATTGCGGGAAACTGCAAACAGCTTCAAATTTGGCCAAATTGCCAAGTGTTGAAACTGCAGACATGTGACTGTGGGAGGGGCAATGTCAGAAATTCAAATCCCCCCCCCCCCCAAATAGGTCCATTGAAACTTAAGAGGCTGGAACAATTGTGAAACAACCAGTCATAAATTGAAAATACTTATACTAGTCATCAGAGTTAGATATTAAAGATTATTTACAATTATATAATATTTATTATTAATCATTATTAAAATAAGATGTATTTTTATTTATGTTAATAGTTACTGATTAGGATAGAATAGAATGCTTTATAGGCCAAGTGTGATTGGACACACAAGGAATTTGTCTTTGGTGTATATGCTCTCAGTGTACATAAAAAGACAAGATACATTCATCAAGCCTTAATTAACAACACTTAATGTAGTCATAGGGTACAAATAAGCAATCAAATCATACTAGGAAATAATATCAATATAAATTGTAAGGATACAAGCAGCAAAGTTACATTCATGCAGCATAAGTAGGAGGAGATGGGTGATAGGAATGATGAGAAGATTAATAGTAATAGTAATACAGACTTAGTGAATAGTTTGACAGTATTGAAGGAATTATTTGTTTAGCAAAGTGATGGCATTTAGATGTATGTCCTACTTTGTGTGTGTACATGTCAGTGGTGGGATTTAATTTTTTTACTACCAGTTCTGTGGGTGTGGCTTGGTGGGCATCCCCATTTCCTCCCGATCATCTGGGACTCAGGAGGCAGAGAATAGGTGGGGGTGGGGCCAGTCAGAGGTAGTATTTACTCAAAATTTCCACTACCAATTCTCCAGAACTGGTCAGAACCTGCTGAAACCCACTACTGGTATATGTGTGTGTGTGTACATGCATATGTACATACCTATATAATACCTATATCCTATATGTATCCTCCAGGGGCTCAAGAAACTTCATATATATACCTTCCTTCATTTTATCCCCACACAAAAAAATGGTAGTGAAGGCTGAGCTGAGATACAGGGATTGGTTCAAAGCCTGCCAGTAAATTTCAGTATCTGAAAGTAGATTTGCACCTGGGTCCAGATAAATGGGTTCACCACCATTTTATGTTTATGCAATGATTAAATATGTCTGATTCTGAGTTTTATTAAGAAACAGTTATGTTCCTCTGCCAAGCATTCTACGGCTCTGATGTTGAAGAAACTTGGCCTTAATAGAAAAATGTGGGCAGAATGTGAGCTATATTCTTCACTTATCTTGTTAGACACCAGGAAGTGATTTTACTGCCCCTATGCATCCTAGAAATGTAGATTAGATTACCTTCATTAAGTTCTGGTTTATAAGCCCTGTCATTATACAGAAACCATAAAACACCACCATGTGCTTTCCATATATTTTCAAGTGATTACATTGATAATTTAATAATCCATAGTAGCATGAATTTGAGCATGTGAATTGTGCAACACCCTGAATGAATGTGATCTGGGAAAGAAATTGCTGAGACAGCAGAGAAAAATGATTAGGCATAGAGAAGAACGAATGACTGTCTGTCTACAAAAAGTCTTTTGTTTCAGATACATAGTTTAAATCAGTTGCTACCCATACGTGAAAAAAATAATTTTGAAAAGTACGATTTATTTGCTTATTGATGAAGAAAGAGTGAAAGGAGTAGCAGAAAGTACAAGGGTGATGAGAGATACAAAATGGAGATTATTATTTGGCAATGCCAAGGATATATCTTGAAATGGAAAAAAAGGAATGTAATGTAGAATTTTATATAGGAAGAACAATGTGATTCCTACCTGAAAAATGGTTAAGATGTACATTCATTTCCCAAGTGAATGAATGGTAAGTGATGAATGACAAATGGAAGCCAAGAAAGAGGTTATGGAAACTGGTTAGAACAAGGTGAAAAAATTTACTTTACCTGGAAATGCAGATGGAGAACATTCAAAGAAAGACTTAAATGCTGAAGTAAAATAAATCTGGATGAGAAGAAAAATACTTATACGAGAATAATTAATGCAAAAAAAAAGTGGAGAAAGGTTTCTCTGTAATCTATTCAGAGAGAAAATATAGTTGCAAAGAAAGCAAGAAATAGTAAAGTTTAAAGGAAGCAGAAATGCAGCATGAATGCTGAAAAAACATTGTTTTGGAAATGGGAGAAAAAGGTCAAACAAGGAGCCTTGAGTAAAGAATGTAATTAAAAATAAAGCAGATTAAATGATGTGAGATGAAACTGAAGTGAGGATGAGCTGCAAGGCTTGGCTTCCCTTGTGGGTTAGTACTGCTGCATTTGTTGACTCAGTAATTGGCCCAAACTTTTGATAGGGATTGTTTAATTGCTCTGATTCCTTTTGATAATTTCAAGTCAACTTGGAAGATTGCTCCAGAAGGATATTAGTCAGCGTGGCTTTTAGCACTGGGATTTAACAGGATCAGTGCTGATATTTTTTAAAAAGCTATTCTAGGTACAGACCTCCTCAAACATTAGGAAATAACTGTGGATTGGAGCTAATAGAAAACTAGCTAATAAAGTACCCATATGATTTTGCATGCTTAAGCAACCATAATGCTTCCTAGTTTGTCTCAATATTTTACTCTGGGCAGTAATAGAGAAAAAGTATAATAACTTATTCTTGGAGCAAATTTGCCCAAGTGATCATAAAGAAGTAGAGTTTGTAGAGCACATATTTCTTTCTCTCTCTCTCTCTCTCTCTCTCTCTCTCTCTCTCTCTCTCTCTCT
>WNWU01013631.1:2054465-2100352 GCA_012654045.1 Ptyas mucosa | reverse complement strand
TCTCTCTCTCTCTCTCTCTCTCTCTCTCTCTCTCTCTCTCTCTCTCTCTCTCTCTCTCTCTCTTTCTCCCCCCATTCATGGTTATTATATTGCAAATAACTAAATAATCAAATAACCAAATACAAGTCTAGTTGTTTATAATGTCCTTCTTGAAAAGAGTGAGAAATTTAGAAAACAAAAGGCAGTGTTGGAATCTGTATGGTCATAGTGTAACCAAGCATGATTTGCAAGGCTAGAAAGTCATAGAACCGTAATGGCGAACTTATGGCATGCGTGCCAGAGGTGGCACGCAGAGCCCCTCTCTGCTGGCATGCATGCCGTCATCCCAGGTCAGATCTCCATGACGTTTCTTCTGTGAACTTCTGTTTCCCTGCAAACGAAGAAACAGAAGCCCACAAAAGAAAAAGATCTTACCTCTTGCCGTGCTGCTGGTGTTGGGATGCCCCGCCTCCCACTGACCAGCTGGTCTTCGGGTCTCTGCTGCGCATGTGCGCATGTCCACTCATGCCCGTGTGCATGTGCATATCCATGCACATGTTCGCGCATGTACGTGCCCATGCCTTTCAGTTTAGACATGCACACGCATGCAGTTTGGGCACTGTCTAAAAGGTTTGCCATCACTGTAATAGAAGAAAGGCATAGTAATTGGTATTGGTATAAACCAGATTTAGTTTTTTTTTCTTCTCTCATGCTTTTAATTTCTTTGACCTACTATTTCTTACTCTGTTATTCTCTTTTCATAACTTTGATTCCCCCTTAAGGTGGCATGAAGGGTACATTTATATGAAGGCAAGAGGAAAGAAAAGTCACCTAGGAAAATTCTTAGACAAATGAGAATTCCCCAAGTTCAAATATTTGGATAGAATCTAATTGGGGAGATGTTTTATTGGAGTAAGTGACATACATAAAGTCCTCAACTTATGGCCGGTTATTTTAAAGACCATTTGGAGTTATGATGGGCTTATGTAACCCATAAAACACTTTTGCCCATTGTAAAGTGGTAACCTCTGCAGTCTCATGACCACATTTTGGGTGGTTGGCAACTGGCTTGCCTTTACAATTAGTTGCTGTGCCCCACAATCACATGACTGTGATTTGCAATGTTATTCAATGGTTACTGACAAAAGATGCCCATTTTAGAAGAATGGGCTCGACCACACCATTCACCTAAAGAATGTATGATTTGATTAATCACCTATGTCCGTGATGGCGAATCTATGGCACGTGTGCCGCAAGTGGCATATGGAGCCATATCTGTGGGCACGTGAGCGTTGCCCTAGCTCAACTCCAGCATGCATCGGCCAGCTGATTTTTGGGCCTTCCGGGCCCACCGGAAGTCGGGAATCGGTCGTTTCCGGCCTCCAGAGGGCCTCAGGGTAGGTGAATGGGGGAGGTTGTTTTCACCCACCCCACTCCAAGAAAGCCTCTGGAGCCTTGGAAGGGTGAAAAATGGGCCTACCGGACCCACCGATAACCTTTTTGCTGTTGTGAGCCAAAAGAAGGGGGAGTGTGGGGGGTCCCGTGCGCATGCGTGGGTGGTGGCGGGGTGCATTGAATTATGGGTGTGGGCACGCATGCGCGCAACCCCCCCATGCTCCCCCCACTTTTGGCACACGATGGCATAAAGGTTAGCCATCACTAACCTATGTCATTCACTTAACAATGTGAAAAATGATAAGGGAAGGAAAAGGATGCCTTGACTTGCAACCATAATGACTTGCGGCCAGATTTCCATTCCCAATTGTGGTCATAAGTCAAGGACTACTGGTACAAGTATCTTATTCTTACCTGTTGAAACAGGTTTTGGAAGATTCTTTCTTCTTGACATGTATGGTAAACAGTAACACACAAAGGTTGCATCTTAGAATACATTTTATTATCAGATCAAGTTCATAGACGACAGATAAGCCTTATACTATATTTAACTTGCATTTAATGGGTTCATAATAATTGTGAATACATCAATAAAATGTTATTATGGCTTAGTAATAATAGCGCTGTGGTGAATATTTGGGTCATACATACTTAAGCAAAGTCTACCATGGTACCTCTTTCATTTTGAGAACTATATTTGTAGGTAAATTTGTAGTAAAAACAAAACAGCTGATTCTTCATTAGCAAAATGTACTCAGTTAATGGCTGAAGACTTGCTTGGAGCACAAGATTTGATTTTCCTAGAGGAAAATCACTTTTCATTTGTTAAGTCTCGGGATCATTTCGCTAGTGGTAAGACCCTTTCCTTCTGTCTTTTTGTACAGCGGCTTTAAATCAGATTTGTATGAAGCGGTGGTTGCTGATTAGGTCCTAATTGGAACATACGCATGAGCCTTTCTACCTCATTTTATCCTGATTTCAATCTATAGTGACTGTTAAAGAAAAATTTGAGCTAGGACTTTAATAAACACGGTTCCTTCAAGATCAGTTTTCATAGGAGTGTAATTGTCTGAGAAGCTTTTGAGAGATGCAGGGAATTGGAGAAGAAAGGAAAGCTACTTCCTATCTTTGCTGGAGCAAAATAAATTAAGAGCCTCCAGCCAAAGAGCTGGTTGATTCACACAAAAATGTGACCCCTTCTTGACCCATATTTGTCACACAGGAGTTCTTATCTCCCCCCCCACCCCGCAGCTCCCTATAGTTTAAATTTCCTAATTCTGCCTTTTATTTCCACTGATAGCTTTGCATATCCTGATATAAACTAAATGCTGTTTTGCTAGCAGCAGTGTTATCAAAGGTTGAACATTTGTGAATATTCCATACTGCCACAGCAGTGCCATCCAAAAATTATCACAGGTGCTTCACCGCTGCCAGGCATCTAATAGTAGGCATCTGACAGTATAGACAAATTAACTTCTCTTCAATCTTCCTTAAATTTGATGATTTTACAAATACTGATTTGTTACTTTGGGTTGATGATGGTTTATTTTTATTAAAGGGGTCTAAATCAGGGGTGAAATCTAAAATTTGTTACTTCTGGTTCTGTGGGCGTGGCTTGGTGGGGGGGTAATGTGACTGGGTGGGAGTGGCCAACCTTTTTTTTTTTACTTTTAAAAGCATTTTTTCTACAACCTTAAGAGGTTGCAGAAAAAAATGCTTTTAGAAGCCTCTGACGATCAGGCAACTCAGCTGGGATCGCCAGAGGCTTTTAAAAGCCAGAGACATTTTTTCCCCTACAACCTTACGCGATCATCAGAGGCTTTTTTTCTTTTACTTTTAAAAGCATTTTTTCGGCCGAAGAGGTTGTAGAAAAAATGCTTTTAAAAGTAAAAAAAAAGTCTGTGATTGCATGGCTCAGCTGGGCATGGGGGGGGGGGCGGCACAGGGATTTTTGCTACTGGTTCTCTGAACCACCCGCCACCATCACTACAGGATCAGGCAATCCGGTCCAAACCCGGAGCATTTCACCCCTAGTCTAAATAAAGTACATCTGCACCTATCTACATGTCTGTTCAATCTTTCTGTATATCAGTTTGCTATTATCTGGCCAACTTTAAAGAAAACATAACTTTTGGTATCTGTTCTACTTATGTGCATTCAATGAAACAAACAACATGTCTTGAATTGGATGGATGATTTATAGCTCGGTTATCAAACACTGTCCCTAGAGACAAATTCATTAGGTATCTGATGAGCTTGACTTAAGGGAATAAAAAGTCTTTGAGCGTTTTGCTTACTTAGGACTTCTTTGCAGTTTGGTTACAGAAAATAAAACTTTCCCGATGGCAGTATTAAAACATCAGTCAGTGTTTGGATTTCTTTTCTATTCCGTCAATTTTCTTCTTTAAACTTGTTTTTTTTTTTGGTAATGTTCAGTTGAAGTTTGCCTTCAACCTGTCCTAGAATAGAGAATATTGGAGAAGGTGCATGGCTGGTTTTTGTACACCACTCATGTCTCTTATCAACCTTCTTAAGTAACTTATATCAAACAAATGATTTACTCCTTTGCACGATCCATTTGTACTGACCAAAACCTGTTTCTACAGGTTAGGGCAGGGGTATCAAACTCGCGACCCAGTGGGCTGGATGTGTCACATGCTGGCCACACCCATCCCTGGTTTAGCGAAGGGGGGGAAGTCACAATACATCACATGACAACAACGGGATGACACGAGTTTGACATCCCTGGGTTAGGGCAATCTGTTTCATCCAATTGCTCTCCTGCACTAATGAATTAATTAAATGTAGAGAGCCAAGTATCTGCCATCCTTTTTAAACATCAAAGGGGAAAGACCAAGGCAGGACTGACACTAACAGCAAAAACTGCTCTGATACCTGTTGTGAAAGTATTTATTTCTACATTTAAAACAAAACAAATGTTGAATCCATTTTTCTTCTACTTTAGAGCTTGCAACTTTAAAAATTAAAAAAGAAGCACAGGGAATAGAATTTAAATTTAAAGACTTGGATTTAGTTAGCATTTTTTGATTAAAGAGTAACTGCATCTATTCTAATGATTAGGTGTAGGTGTACATGATACCTGCATATATCTATTACAATAATATATATTTTGTGCTTTCATAAGTTCAGAGTGCTACATCGTATCTAGTTGTAAGTTTACCGAGAACTTTAAAAATCAGTATTCTTGGGCATTATGTCACATCTGTGATTTAAATTGGGACCTTCTTAATTCATAACTGCCCATGTTATGTAAACAATTCTTGATATACTGTGAAAAATTCAATGGAGTGTTTGTGTGAAACACATGGTCGAGAAGGTGAATTTGAAGAAATTCACAAACATACCTGTTTCTGTCATGAAAAAGGAAATGAAAAATGGGTGAAAATACAATTAGCCAACAATTTATTTAAGTTTAGATAAATGTATGGAATTACGCAACATCTTTCATTCAGAATTTTTTAAAGGACCCAGTATTCTGTTTTGATTCAGAACTCAGTTACAAAGTTCTTTTCTTTTGGGTTTTCATTAGTATTCATAGCTCCATCAGACTGCAGTTCAAACTCTTTTTCTTGTTTTTTGTCACAGAAAATGATAGAACAAGGTTGCTTAGAAACACTTAGCCACACTCTCCATGGGAATTATCAATCTGTTCAGTGTATTCACCTCCACATGGAAGAGAGAAAATTCAGTTTAACTGCTGGCAGTGTTAATTGATTGCAAGTTGTTTTAGTGAGAGTATTATGTCTCAAGTAAGATTTTCCTTTACTCTCATTAATTAGATATAGGAACAAACATACAGAAATAGTGACTTTATGCTACTACAGAGAGCATTTTAGGGTTACAAGTCTAACTTTAGTGCCTTTTTGGCAATGCAGATTATAATAACATCTTGGTTTTATACATGTTTTGATTAACAGCACACATTTGGCTTTATAATGTGTCGAGTTTTGCAGAGACAGCTGATTACATCTGCAAATCTAAGAACAGAAGCATCAAAAGAGGCAAGCCCACTACTTATGAAATTTATTTGAGGTTGCATAATCTGACTTTTGCTGCCTTTTAATTGACAAAGCAACTGCAGGATTAATATGGGAGCTAGCCCTCCTTATCTGGAAGAATAGGAAGAAAAGATGAAACTTTTTAATGTTTTACCTGGTGTGACTCAGTTTGGCTTCTGTTCATTATTTGTAACCACTTTCATAATATTTTAGCTCATCTTTATTGCAGTTTCGCTTGTCTACTTATTTTTCAGTCCATGTTTATTTTTCAATTGCTGAAGTACCTTGATCAAAGCATTGGTCATTTCATTGCAAATTTTTAAAACATAAATATCAACTTTCCACATTAAATAATCACTATTTCTCAACAATTAATTTTATATATTTTTTAAAAAATGAAGATAAATGTAATTTTTGCTTGTCATAGTCTGACTCTTCAGATTCCTTAATTAATTTTTTTCCTTGTGTTATTTTAAAACAGTCCGATCTAAATTATGTGGCATAAAATTAATTAGTTTGTGGGTTAATTTCTGTATTCTTGTATATTTTTAAAATCCTGAATTTTAAATAACTAAAGGCTGGCTCTACTTGTTGAAAGGAGCAATATGCTATAATTGTTTATCATCTTATGGTTAATGTGCAGAATTTAATTGCGAAATCACAAGGTTTTTTGTTTGTTTGTTTTGCAGAGTTTTTCAAACCTGATTACTGTCTCTGATAACACTTACTGCTAACAGAATATTACATAATGATAACTTTATTAAATTTTGCTGTGCTTTAAAAAAATCTTAGACGCCAATGTTATTTATCAAAGTAAAACATATGCTGGTAATACATGAGTAATTCTACTCTTCAAATCAGAGCAGAGCATAACATCAGAAGAGGACAGTTTTAGCCATGCAGAATGCTGCTGGCTACGGAAACTGAATACAAATATGAAAACTCATATTATTTTAACATTTTATCTTGGCTACATGTTCCGAAGAACATTTATTGTAGTCTCTTTTTGTGTTGAACAACTGTTCAGCTTTAAGAAAGTAGTAGCAGTTTCACTTGGATTCTGGGGTATCTTTGAAGATTACATTTGCTGCAGATAAATACTTTAATTATAGACACCTGGAGCTAGTTTAACAAAACTGCTGCTTTTTGCCACTATGGTAGGGTTGTCACCATTATTCAATAGAAACCATCAGTTTAGCAAAGCTTTGGATATAATCTAGTTGCTCTCCCTGATCATGCTCCAAGCTGAGTTACTGATTCACTTGTGGATTGATTCACACATCCTTTGAAAACATTAAATCCTATTCATTAGTAACAGAAAATTACATTCGTACTGTGAACCAAAAGGCCCGTAGATTTTGCAATATAAAAAGGCAGGTGTCAACCATCCCAGTTGGCACATTCTAAAAAAGGAACTCCTGGTACATACAAACAACTAAGAACTTGTGTACCAGAGACAAATTCCATGTGTGTCAAATCACACTTGGCTAATAAAGAATCCCATCCCATCCCATCCCACCCCACCCCACCCCATCCCACTCCATTCTACTATTTCCTTTTAGAATGATCAAAATAGGCCCCTAGATATAGAGATGAATTTTTAAGGAACATAAGGCTATTGGTGTCTTCTCATCGTGCTTTTGAATAATCTTTCTCAGAGAACAGCTATTAGGAATTGCCTTCAGCCCTGATTATTGGCTTCTTGGATGGTTATGAGTTGTCACCATGTGACCCAAATTCTGGACTAACTGAGCTTTTGGCCCAGTCTAGCTGGGCTTCTTCTGTGCCACTCTTATCTTACTGTTTTTCCCATGATGCCCTGTAGACAACAGAGCTCTATCCTGAGAACACATTATTTTGTATAGGAAAATAATTGATCCTTTCATGTAAGAATGGAGAAGTACCTTTTTGCCAGATGTGGGACTTAAGCACAATTTACTGTAATCAGAAGACATTTTTCACTTAACTTTTAATTCTCCCCTCTCCTCCCCTCTCTTCCCCTTTCCTTTTAATTCTTTTTTTATTAAATTCTTTTTTATTAAACTCATCTGAATGTAAAATACAAATGAAAATAGTGGAAAATGGGGAAAAGGAAAGTGTAGGATAAAGGGGAGAAAGAGAAAAAAAAGCACTGACTTATTCATTCTTTTCAGCCCAGTAGAATAAATTAATACCATTACTACTTTTAGCTTTTTACTTTTACATACCTAATATGTGAGAGCCATTTGTATAACAACAAATTTATCTAATCAGCAAAAATCCAAAGTCAAAGTTTTATTATCTTCTATCACAAAATCCAGAAGGGTTTCCAAGTAGAAATAAAACTGGATGTATACACTTATTTGATTAAAGCAGTTAATTTATCCATCTCTGCTCATTCCATCAATTTTTCCAGCCATTCTTCCATTATAAGAATTAGAGTAACTTTCCACTGTTTCCCTTTAATTCTGTAAGCTGCCCATCATCATCAACCCTGGTGGATCAGTGATTAAAATGCAATATTGCAGGCAAATATTGACTCTGCCTACAGTCTGAAATTCGATCTTGATGGGGCTCAAAGTTGACTCAACCTTCCATCCTTCTGAGATAAAATGAGGACCCAGATTGTTGGGGGGCAATAGGCAAATAATGCTTCTACATTGTAAGCCGCCCAGAGAGTGCTATGAAAAGCCCTATGGGGTGATATATGAACCTAAATTCTGTTACTATTTGAGAATTGGGTGGCCTTCCATATCAAATCAAACCCATAATCAGTTGATGGTACAAGTGAATGTGGCCAGGTTTACGCAAAACGCAAAAACTATTGTTTATTGTTTGCATTTATAGGCTGCTCCAATATTACAAGTTCTGAATAATGTGATTTGTTTGTTCCATAAAACAAGCCATTGTAGAATATAAAGTTTACGGCTTAGTGTGTACTCAACCAATTGTAATATAATCATCAAACATGTTTAAAGAAACTATAATTTATCACAAAGTGAGCTTAGTTCCTATATAGCAAGTTAAGAATAAATACCAGCATCGGCATTCTATAGTTTCTATGATTTGTTTTGGATCAACAGTGGTTTTTAAAAGTTATTTTATTTACTCACATATATGATAAAGCTCTTCAGGAGTCATCCTCAAATTGTAACATGATAAAATTTGAGTTTACATTTGCACTTTAAACAAAACTTAGATGGAGTTACTGTATTCTTCGCAATCTCTTTGATAATATTAATGTATTTTTTAAAAAGTATTTTTCCAGTTTGGACTTTTCCCAGAATTGCATACGAAATAAACAAATGACTGACTGACTGACTGACTAACTAACTAACAACTAATTAACTAACTAACTAACTAACTATGATGCACGATATGTTGGCTTTGTCACTTTTTCATGCCACCGAAGGAAAAGACTTCATCTGTTCATCCTAGATATTTTACTAAGGCAATCATCACAGAATAAAACCACTCACACATCCACTTAAGCTATTTATACTGCTATTAGCGAACAGGTTATTCATGTTCATGTTCAGAACTGAGATTTCTAAGTCCTTGTATGCTCTATTGCTTGCCTTTGATGACAAAAAGATAATTCATTTTCTACATTATGAGTTATTATATTAAATTTATTAAAGTATATTCATTTTGATGTATTTATCATAATTGACTATTAGATTTTCAAGCTACAAATGTAAGAACATGGCATATTCAAACTTAATATAATTTACAGTAAATTGTTAATTTTTCTGACAAGAATTAAATAGGTATTGGTAAAGGAAATTATTGCTTCGAAGAGTGGGAAATTGGAAAATAGTCTTTTCTTTAAAAATACATGGATTTAAAAGTTGAGTACATAATGTTTAATTTGATATTAAAGTATCCAATTAATTAGAGTGACTAAATAAGATTGATCATAATTTTTCATGTTATAAACAGGCTTTAAAATATTGCTTTGGTTTATGAAATGAAATTGACTATAATTGTCTGGAAATTAATTAATGTTATACTGTAAAAATATTGATTAACATACTACCAAAAATTCTTTAGAAATGCTAATAAATGATAACATTATTTTATTTTTTCCTATAGCTATAGCTATTAATATAATGCTTGATTACACTTAGTTATGTAGACCTATTAATACACACACACACGTGTGTGTGTGTGTGTGTGTGTGTGTGTGTGTGTATGTGTAATATTATTGCTTTCTAAATACATTAAATATGGTAAGAAGGTGCAGTAGTTAGAATGCAGTATTAAAGGCTAACTCTGCTCACAGCCAGGAATTCAATCCTGAATGGCTCAAGGTTGAGTCAGCCTTCCATCCTTCTGAAGTTGGCAAAATGAAGATCTGGATTGTTGGGGGTAATAGGCTGACATTTGTAACTGCTCATAGAGTGCTATAAAGCTCTGGGCTGTGACATGTTGGGACTGGGCCGCCACCTGCCATATACCTGGAGGTGAGCAAAACTGTGCATGAACATGATCTACTTAGGTTGCACTTCTCCCCTGCCCCTGATCTGTGGGAAAATTGCCTTCCGTGCAACTGGTCCTTGATGCCAAAAAGATTGGGGACCGCTGTTGTAAAGTACTATGGAGCTAAGTGCTATTGCTAATAGTCTTTATAACTGGCCATCTACAATGCAGATAAATCAAACCAATGGAATATGGATGCTTTTATTTAGTACAGAAATCAGACATGTACTCGGGCATGTAACCCATTTTTAAAAATTAAAATGTTAATACCTTCTCCCTTCCTGCTTCTTCCCAAGTGCATGGGAATCCCATTGGTTTCTTTTTGTGTCCTCATACATGCATGCCTTGTGACTGTATACTCCCAACAATGAATGTGGAGATGATAACAAATTTGAATCTCAAAGTTCCTTATTCATGTTCAATAGTATAAAGACACACCGAATTTCTGCATTTCTGTTTTACATTTTCCTTTGTTGCACTGTTTCCTCTCTACAGGGAATGTATAAGTTGAGAGGGGGCGCTTATAAAAGCACACCTGAATCCATTATCTGCTGTTGGTTGAAAAAGGTTGCTGAATTCGGTCACAATTCTTTCTGATGCATTAGTTGTCTTGTGAGGTCAGGATTAGTACTTCATTTTAACAACAGTTGTTCCATTTTCCTCAGAGGTCTTCTAGTCGACCCCCTTGTTCAAGCAGGAGATCCTATACCATTTCAGACAAGTTGCTGTCTCTTCTTAAAAACCTCCAGTGATGAAGAATCTACAACTTCTGAAGGCAAGCTATTCCCCTGGTTAATTGTCCTCACCGTTAGGAAGTTTCTCCTTAATTCCAAGTTGCTTCTCTCCTTGATTAATTTCCATCCATTGTTTCTTGTCTTGCCTTGTGATGCTTTGGAAAATAAATTGACACTCTCTTCTTTGTGGCAGCCCCTCAAGCACTGGAATACTGCTGTCATATCACCCCATGTCCTTCTTTTCTCTAGACTAGTGATGGCTAACCTTTTTGCCATCGTGTGCTGGGGGGGACGCACGCTGATGTGCACGCATGCCCACAGCCATAATTTTATGCACCCCACCCTGTGCATATGCGCGCAATCCCTCCTCCCCGCTCATGGCACGTGATGGCCTGGTAAGCCCGTTTTTCTTTCTCACCTGGCTCCAGATCCTCTCTATGCATCTGGAGAGGGTGAAAACAGCCTTCCCCATCCCTTCGGAGGCCCTCCCGAGGCCTGAAACGGCCCATTTCCCAACTCCTAGTTGGACAGGAAGTGATGTTTCTTGCTGTCCCCAGCCTCCAGAGCCTCTCTAGGAATTGCAGGAATTGGGTATGGATAGTCTAGATTGAGCTGGCGTGCCCACTGATATGGCTTCGCATGCCACAGGTTCGCCATCACTGCTCTAGACTGTCCATACCCAATTCCTGCAATCCTTCTTCATATACTTAATATATTCATAGCTTCATATGCTGCAGCCTACCCATTTTTAATTGCTGTTGCTCTTCTTTGTCACAACAAATCCAATTGTCAGGTTGCAGACTACTCTATTTTGTCCTGTGTTTCTTTTGTCCTCATTACTATATTCTTCTAGTCAGCATTTATCTACAACTGGCAGCTCTTTTTATGAGTTAAAACTACTAGAATAAGAATCTTATAGGACTTTCAGAACTTAAATATTTATTATGGTATAAGATTCAAATGTCTGCAGGCCGTTTATCCGATGCATGATGAAATCCAGAAATAGGGATTTTGTAATGTGCCACAAGGTTTGCTTTGCCACAGCTGAACTATCTTTCTTGAAATTAACCAAGGGGAAGTCCATGAACTGGGAATACTTAAATTCAATTCCTTACTCTTGCTTTTGTTATGAAGCTTGTATAAAGTGAATCTGTTTGTATTTACTTAAATATGGTAGAGTACCTAGATTTATTACAGCAAATATAATGTGATGTATGAACCCAACCACAGCTTTTTAATCTCTTTTTTTCATTGATATTACTTCAAACAGCATGTTGAAGATTCATTTGTTTGTCGGGGAACCCAATTTTCTAATTTCCCTTTTTATCTAATTCAGACTAAGTAAAATCTTGCATATATTTTAAAGACAAAACCTTCCTGTTCCTTCTTTTTCCTTGGCTTATAGCTTCGGGTGATGAGGGAGTCTTGCAAGATAACTTTGAGATCTAGCTTTCACATAATATACCTAGATGTAACATGTTATTTAATATGGAAAAACCATTCGTCTACTTGTAATTATGGGATACGTAAATCCATTTTGTTCATATTGCTGAAAGCACATAGTAGGTACCATTTCCCCTAATTAGGGTAGTTGAGTGCTTTTAAACTTAATTTAATTACAATAGATCATCTTTGTCCTGTTACCCATGTATCACTAAAATACAGTAAAGGGGATATTGTAGATATGGTTAATTTGTATAACTGTTTATTGTAGATAAAGATACTAGAATATAAAACTATCTTCTTCTCTGAGATATTAAACTGTGCATGTTTTATTCATACCAATTGTTCTTTAATATTTATATAATTAACAGGTTTATATTCTAATTGGGCCAGCCCCACATTTAATGCATCATGGCATCATTTTTGCAAATAGGTCCATAACTTTTCCAGAAGTAACTATGGTGGAATAGAGAAAGGGAAGGCGAGGCAAAGGCACTATTGTATATGTCTCTGTGTAATTGAATAAAACTGCTGCCTCTTTGGTAAGTCACTGCATAGCTACAAATTAGATTATATTGTAAGTGAGTGTATGAATAGTGCTATTTAAATCTTTACTTAAACTAATTAATGAGTAGGAGTAAGTACTCCACAGGAGGTCAGCCTTGAGGCCTGTTTTCAGAAAACGTGACTGGAAACTACAGTTTAATTGTGAGAAAAATGTATCTCTATTAAACTACGATGGCACACACGTGAGAGAAAACACTCTTTAGAAAGGTAATTGAGAACTAATTGCGGTGAAACAGTCTGAGAAATAACAAAAATTATTACAAGATTTAAGTTCAGCAAAAATATGAGAATGGCTTAATTTACTGAATGAATTTGGAATGGTTTAACAAACTGAAAATATTTCACTTTTTAAAAAAATATTACTGTATTTTTCAAGTGTGTTCACCATTGAAAAAGGAAATAACAAATCACTTCTGTATTATTGCAAATAAAACTTCATGGTTCAGGAATTGAGTTTGCCTTGAAGGATACTTTACCATTTATGTTGATATTTGTAAAGCTCTGGTTTAGGAAACAGTTGCACATTGAATCAGATCACATCCCATCTATCAAATTATTGTTGGCCCCACTTGGTGGTATAGTCTAAAATTTGAGGAAGGATTCTGAACCTGGGACTTTTTTCTTCTTCATTTTTAAATAAAATGTTCTGCCAATGAATTACAGATGGTCTCAGTGACTCTACCAAATATTTTCTTCAATATTTTTACAAATTTTTAGGGAAGACAGGAAGAGGCAAGATAGGACTGTGAAGGCTGATAGACGTTATGAGAAGATTAACTTTCAAGAGGATGTAATTGGAGATGAAAATCTGGCTCAAAGTTTTAGAAGATTAGAAGATGATTAAAAATGAAATTATGGCTATATTATATGCAAGTTTGGTCAACATAAAATATGTTGGTATCTAGTGGTGAACTCTTGTCATTAAGAAAATAGTCAATCACAGCTTGCGTTTGGCTAAGCAAGGTCTCTCAATGCACCATATAAATATAAAGAAGAAACTAGATAATCATAGTTTTAGATAAGTTTAGGATACCAAAAGTGACTTTGGTCACTTTATTGTGACCAAACTTGCACATAGTATAGCCTTAACTTCATATTTTAACCATCACTGTTCTGAAATAAATTGAATTCAAAAAAGATCCATAAGTGCTTTCACTATTAAGGAACAATCCTGGTTAATCTTGTCAGCTGAACCTGGTCAGCAAATCAACCACATTTTGATTAGCTCTTGTAAGACTACCCTGCAAAAATCCTGCAAAAATCTGGATGGTTGTTACATGACAGCAGAAGTTTTCTGTTTTTCTTCTGCTGTGTGGTTCTTATCCAGGTTTTGCAACCCTGACTTTAGGAAGTCTTCACTTGCTGATTACAATTGGGATTAACAGTGCTAGCCATGTGGTCATAAAGTGAAATACCACAACATTGTGCATGACTTATTATATAATTCTGGCTGTGGTCATTAATGAATCATCCATGGTTGTTAGGCTCAATGTCTCATGACCATAAGTTGTAGCTTCCTGCCCAGATTCCCAATTAACTTTTCTTGTTGGAAACCAACGGGAAAGTTACAAATGGTGGTTACATTACTGTGGGACACTGACTATCATAAATGCATGCTGCTTGCCAAACATCTGAATCAGATCACATGATGTCCAAGTTCAAGGATCAGTTACAAATATCCTTTTTCAGTACTGTTGTAACTTTGAACATTGCTGAACAAGTAGTTGGTAAATGAAAACTACTTATAAGTTCATGTTTCACTTTTTAAAATGTGATGTTTCATTATTGATTTTTCAGAGTGTCTGTCATTCATTGATTAATATATAAGGGTTGGGTCGACTGGAACTTTTTATTATCTTCCTTTTTCACATTGGTTTTTGGTGACCATTGAATTTTCTGTAGGGTACTTTTCTTAAAGGTGTATGCAAATATTGTACTAGTACTGCCCCCCTTACTTAAACAAAGTAAACAAAACTTACTTAACAAATGTTTCACTTAGAAGCAGAAATTTTGGGCTCATTTGTGGTCATAAATCAAGGCTACCTGTAATTCCTTCAAAAGTATAGGCTGATCAGTTGATGATATATAACCCTTTCTAAACTATACAAATTATCATTTCTAACAGACTATATCACTTAAACTAACCCTAATGTTTATAAATATGTCATCTGGAAACAGTACTTCCTCTTCAAGAAAGAAGTAGTTCCCATTAAATGGTTGGAATGTATCTATAGTGCAAACTTTGAACAGCTGTAATATGCATTTTGGAATTCAGTGCTTCCTATAATTTGTTTGCTCTTTCCAAAATAGATTGCTGCTCCTTCCCAGCTGTTTATGGAGGACTAAAATAGCACCATGGCTCTAATACCCACCTTTACCCTGAAATGAGAACATTGTTTTCTATACCAGGAGGAATGTTAATGGCATGGGAAGTGGCCTTTAAAAATAAACTTTGTATCTTGCACGTCTGTATTTCCATTAAATCTTATAAACACCCTGAATTAAAAACAAAAACAGTATGAAACTAAGTGCTCCATTTTACAAGGATCATTAAGAAAAATTTGCTGGTGAATTTCAAAGTTATTAAGGGAAATCTGAACCCATTGATTGGTGCAAAACATAAGAGAATTTGTTTCTGGCCCAATGAGTTTGTTAAAACCCGATTTCATGGCAAAGATAGTGTCTGGATTCTAGAAAAAATAGAACTATGGCAATAAATTCTTTTCTTTAGTAATGTACTTGTCACTAGAAAACTGTCTTTCACAGAATAAGGTATTTCTAATCATAGTGCTAGGATAAACATGGATGTCATACTTAATTTGGAATAAAGAATACAAGGTGTTACCTTATTAAACTGATTCTCAGTTTCAGTTAAGATGTATGTGTGTATATAAAAATATTTCATATAGCTTGCATAATTTTAGATAGAGTTCTAAAACCTTTGTAAATCTTTATGTTACTGGAAGAGTAATATTAATACAAGATAAGACAAGAACCCCATGGAAAGATGTATTTAAAACTAGTCAAGGATAAAATCAATCTTTAAAACAGTAAGAATAAACACCCAGCCAGATTTGCTATTAAGGTAGAGTCTCTTTTGAAAACATTTCTTTCCCACAGCTTTAACATCTGGGCTGGGTTGCCTCTTATCACAGTACCATTCCTGCCTATTCCCACAGTCTCTCACACCACCCATCTGAAAACAACGTTACGGAACATTGCTGAATCTTCTGCACCAATATGGTTTTACAGTCACTGAGCTTTGCAGGAAGAGACTAGCTGCTTGGAAATAACTTTTCTGTGCAAATCCTGGGAACCTTAAGGAAGAGAAGCCATAATGTGAAATCTCTGGGTTTTGTGGAGTCATGATTTCTGGGTCTTAGTGGAGGTATATAAGGTTCTGGAGGAAGTAGGTAATTACCTCAGATATACAAATTGAATAAAATAAAAGTAAATCAGGAAATGATTGTGGACTTGCCCAGAGACTTACCACTCTACAGTATAAAGAATCTGCTGTAATTCTTGAATGACATTAAATCACCTTACTGATTCTCTAGGGTCAGAAGATGCATGAAATCAGGAAGCAGAGCAGTTCAAATGACTACAGATTTATTGCATGCAAACACTCTTCACAAGAATCTGTAGAGATTGTTAGTATGCAACACTTAACAATTAAAGGAAACTGATGGTAGGGTTAACTGAAGTCAAGGTGAACTGGATGTAGATCTCTTGTGGGCACAAAGGGACTTGAGACTCATGACGTGCTTGACCCTTCCTGGTCATCTCCTACATCTGACCATTTGGAATTAGACTTACTTAAGTTCTCTGCTTGATTTTTTGAATATTGCATAAGGATATTGGGCATATGTATATATGCATATACATATATTTTGAACAGAGTAATGATTGTTCCTTTCCCTTGGTCTTGGAGAGCAAATGGGCAAAGAGTTTACTATTGATGCCCATCACTGTACATAGGCATATCAGCAAGATATGGACTCCTTTGAATTTATCATGAACATTTTCTTAATTATTACACAAATTGTGGGCCTTAAGGCAGGTATGCTTTCCATCTTTATAAGATGCACCTGTCCATTTCTTCTTGCCAACCTTAATTTCTTATACATGGAGCACTATAGACAAATGAAAGAAAAGTCAAACTAGATTAAGGGAGAAATGGATGGTAATTTGTGTTAAGCTAGGATCCGCAGATTTCCTTGATTAGGTTGTGTCATCGTCCAGACATGGGCTGCTTCAGTCGGGTCTGTCACTGGCTGAGCCATAGTTTTTTGACCACGCCCCTTGCTCCTCCCTTTGGGGCCCAGTTTAGGCTCAGTTGGCCTGAGAGTAACATCTCCTACAGATCTGGCTCTCAGCCCAGGTCTGTTCGATTGCATTTAAATTGTAAGTTTTTTGACCTTTTATTTTCTTATTTCCTTTCTTCATTTTACTTTCTAATTTTATTTTGTATTTTTTGCGAGGGTACCGGTCTACTAGGCTAGTTTAAATTTATTTTTTTTTCCTCTCTCTAGCCTACCGGTATATCTCTGCATTGGAGCAGCCTGGTCTAGGCTTTACTAGCTCCAGGCGGCGGCCATTTTGGAAGCCTCTTTCGCGCGATTTTTAAAACTTTTTTCCTTTGGTGGGGCTTTTTAGCCCTATGCCACCAACGAAAGCGCAGAGGTCTTAAACCACTTTACCACCAACGTTTATAGCGATTTTCTGGGAATCACCCCAGAATCGCTAAAATTGGCCGCCGCCGCCGCCGCCCTCAGCTCCCAGACCGCAGAACAGCTGTAGGGCGGCCCTTTGAAGCGCCGGCATTTTGGAGACAAAAAAATTGCCGCTTTGCCACCAACGAGTCCATAGGAGGAATTTTAAAAGTTTTGGTCCCAATCCTCCTATACCACCAACGGAGCTTCTACAGGGAGAGTTGTAAGGTTTCCTGGCACTCTCCAGTGGCATTATTACAGCCTGGATTTTTTGTGGCTGTGTAAAAAGGCGCTTATCTGGGCTGTTTCTAGGTCCGCCTGGACAGCCACATCTGGAGCAGCATATATCCTGCTCACGTGTTACCTGGCAGCCATTGAGCAAACGCCAGAGCCTCTGCCTTTTGTTTATCTCACCACGTGGCGAAAGTGAAACTAAAACTCCTTCCAGTCCACAGTCGCAGTGAGTATACCGTTGCAATGGCAGAGCGTTCTTCCCAGGGGGAGGGAAATACCATGTCTCCAGGAAAAAAAGCAACTTCCAAACGTAAGCAGAAGAAAAAGATTTGGAACGGAGGCATAAGGCTTTAGAGAAGCATATTACAAAGGCCATTGTCCATGCGGCCAGTGAGGAAATTCCCCCCCCTCCTCCTACTCCCCCCCTCCCTGTTGTTGAAGTTCACCAGGCTTGGTCTTCAGAAGGGGAGGGTGGAGTCCTTATGAGCGAAGAGCAAGGCACTCTGCAAAATCCATTTGCAAGTAAATTAATTGCTCCTGCTACTCCTGATTCTGGCAGACTTGTGACACCTGTTCATTCTGCAAGGGAGTCGCCCTTGCAAGAACAAACCCCTGAGGAACTTTTTGAAAAATTGCCTGAAAGACTAAAAGTCTTAATTGATCGAGCCATCACATCTCGTGTGGCAGATGCCTGTAAAAGCCATCGTTCAGGCTCAATAATTTCTGAGCATTCCACTCATGCTAGAGTTTCTCCTGCAGTTAGCCTGACTGGCTCTCATTCCCCAGCAGCTTCTAGAGCAAGTGAATCTTTTGCATTGGAGGAGGATCTCCATTCTGATTTATCGGATGATGAGGGTGTAATTCAGGATCAACCTGCTTTCACAGGTTTATTTCCCCCACACAAGTTTAAATCTCTTTTACATAAAGCACGCCTTACTGCAGCTCTAGACAATGATGATTATGTTAAGGAAATGCGTGAAGCCCAAGGACATAAAAAAGGACTTTTTTCTGAACCTACTCCTGAACAATCCTATGTTCCAATTCCTCAATTATTCACGGATGTGGTTAGGAAACAATGGTCTAGCCCTGCAACCATGGCCTCTGCCCTTGCCTCAGATAAGAAATATTACACAGTTGCACCTAAATTTGCTCAACTGTTGCAAGTTCCCCCAGTGGACAGCCCTATAGCAGCTCTTTCATCTCCCTCCTCTTATGTGACAGGAGATACTTCCGAGGGTTTACGACCAGAGGATAAAAAGTTAGACTTCCTCTGCAAGAAGAATCACCAGGCAGCTGCTTGGGCAATCCAATCAGCTGCCTCAGCTTCCTTTTTCAACCGATCAACAATCCTTTGGCTTCAGCAATTGCAAGCAAGAGTTCCCCCTAGTGAGGTTCGCCTCCATCAAGATATCAATAAAATCATAGCTGCTACTCAATTCTCAGCTGATGCCACTTTGAATTCGGCCAAATTCGCCTCTAGAGCCCTAGCCTCTACTGTATCAGCCCGCAGGATGATCTGGCTCCGTCAGTGGCCAGCAGATCTTCGGGCCAAATGGCGTTTGGCTGCAGCTCCATATTCTGCAGAAAAATTATTTGGTGAGTCTCTTGATCCTCTCCTTATTGAAACAAGGGACAAGCGTAAGATTCTGCTTTCTTCATCTATGCGTGCTGACAGACGATCCTCTCCTTATTACAGGAGGGCATCCTTTCGTCCCTATTACCAAGGAAACACCTCCCAGCAAGGTTTCCCTCAGGGATCAAGCCGGTCCTTGGACCGTCAGTCCTTTCGGGACAGGGGTAGGCAGTTCACGCAGTCTAAGCGGCCCTTTCGCGGCTCTGGCTACCGCCAGTCCCGCAGCCGTAAGTGATTCTTTGCCAAATCCTCCCATTGGAGGCCGCCTGGCTCTCTTTGTAGACAGGTGGAAAGACTCTACCCCAGACCTCTGGGTCCTCTCTATAGTAACATTTGGCCTCCCTCTAGAATTTCTCTCCTTTCCTCCAACCCGTTTCATTCAATGCCCACCTTACAGCAGTGAGTCCAGACGCCATCTGATGGACCAAGCTGTTCAGCACCTCCTGAATATACACGCCATAGAGGAGGTGCCCCAATCCGAATGGAAGCAAGGTTTTTACTCTATCCTGTTTGTAGTTCCGAAACGGTTGGGTGGGTGGAGAGCAATATTGGATCTAAAATCTCTCAATTCTTACATAGTGTATCGCAGATTCAAAATGTGTTCACTAACCTCTATTCTTCAGGGGATTCGTCCCAACGACTTTCTAGTTTCCATAGATCTCATGGAGGCTTACCTTCACATTCCCATTCTGCCAAAGCATCGACAGTATCTCCGCTTCAGTTACGCAGGAAAACATCTACAGTACCGAGCCCTCCCCTTCGGTCTGGCTTCGGCCCCGAGGGTCTTCACAAAGGTCCTGGCGGTCGTAGCAGCTCACCTGAGACAACAACCGGTAAGGCTCCAGGCTTACCTGGACGATATTTTGATTCTTGCTCACTCTCACGATCAAGCCTTACACGATCTAACATCACAATTCGAACTTTGACCGAACATGGGTTCCTGGTCAATTACAAAAAGAGTCAATTAGTGCCAGTCCACAGACTTGTTCACCTCGGTGCCATTATAGATACCCATCAAGGCGCAGTCTACCTGTCCTTGGAACGACGAGCCGACATCAGAGGCATGATAGCTCACATTCACAAAAATCCTTCTGTGCCACTGGCCACCTTGTCGAAGCTTCTAGGCAAGATGATCTCCTGCATTCAGATCGTCCCTTGGGCACGCCTTCACGCCCGACACTTGCAGTGGTTTCTACTTCCTTTCCAACGGAAGCAGCAAGCTCATACCATGACCACTGTCAGAGTCCCACTCTCTGTCAGGCGATCACTACACTGGTGGACATCGCCTTCTCTAGACAAGGGATGTTCTTTCATGGACCAGAACAGAATAATCCTCACGACAGACGCCAGTCTCCATGGCTGGGGAGCGCATCTCGAGTCGCACGTGGCTCAGGGTCGTTGGTCTCCATCAGACCTGACCAACCCCATAAATTGGCTAGAACTGAAGGCCATCCGACTGGCTCTCACACACTTTCAACAATTTGTTCAAGAACATCATGTCCTGGTGCTGACAGACAACATAGCTGCAAAAGCACATGTCAATCATCAAGGGGGGACTCGCTCAAAGCGTCTCATGGAGGAAGCCTTTCGGCTGGGCAAGTGGGCCGAGCAACATCTCCTCTCCATCCGAGCAGATCACATAGCAGGGACGGAGAACACACAAGCAGATTTCCTCAGCAGAACCCAGATAGACAATGCCGAGTGGCAGCTCCATCCGGACATTTTCCAAGCAATATGCAACAGGTTCGGGTTGCCAAGCATAGACCTCTTCGCAACGAATCTGAACACTCAACTTCCTCGCTTCTTCTCGAGGTTCCCGTCTCCGGGAGCAGAAGGGATCAATGCTCTCCGACTCACATGGCCTCCCGGTCTCCACTATGCCTTCCCACCTCTGCCTCTAATCCAAGCCTTACTTCGGAAAGTGGTTGCCGACAGGGCGGAAATAATCCTCGTGGCTCCCCACTGGCCACGGCGCCCGTGGTTTGCAGATCTGATCAATCTCTCCATATCCCAACATTGGAGGATTCCATCAGACCAGATTGTCTTGCGGCAAGGAGTCTTGATCCATCCGGAACCGCAGTGGCTCCAACTGACTGTTTGGCACTTGAGAGGGCCCTCCTAAAGCGGGACATGTATTCAGATAGGGTGATCCCTACTGTTCAGGCTTGTAGACGCAAGTCCACAGTTAGGCTTTACAATATCACCTGGGTTGCTTTTATAAGATGGTGTAGGTCCCACCAGGTCAATCCTCTTTCAGCCTCTCCTCCCCAGGTCCTAGAATTCCTGCAGGATGGCTTGGACCGCGGTCTGGCCCACAGCACCCTTAGAAGACATGTGGCGGCACTTTCTACGGCCTTATCCAATCCCTCTGACCTGCCACTCACTCACCACCCTGTTATTAAAAAATTCCTAAGAGGAGTCAGGCTCTTACGGCCTTCCTCAATTCATAGGTATCCCACTTGGGACTTACCCAGAGTTCTTAATGCCTTAACTGAATCTCCCTTTGAGCCCCTCCGCACGGTCCATCTTCGTTTCCTCACTCTTAAAGTAGCTTTCCTAGTGGCCATAACTTCAGCTCGCCGTATTTCAGAGCTGGCAGCTCTCTCTGTTAGAGAGGATCTCTGTACCTTCCGACCTGACACTGTCATCTTAAGACTGGATCCCTCTTTCATTCCCAAAGTTAATTCCCTTTTTCATAGAACTCAGGATATTATTCTCCCCAATTTCTGTCCTCGGCCTTCCCATAACTTGGAGCGAAGGTGGCACACCTTAGACGTGCGGAGGGCTCTAAAAATATACATTAAACGAACGGCCCCTTTCAGGAAATCTGAGGCCTTGTTTATCTCCTTTTTGCCTAGTTCCCTAGGACATAAAGTTTCCTCTGCTACTATTGGTCGTTGGATCAGAGCATGTATTGCCTCAGCATATCAGGCCCAGGCGGTCCCTGTTCCCAGTAAAATTACCGCTCACTCCACCCGGAGTGCAGCTACTTCGGCAGCCTGGGCAACTCAAGCTTCCCTCGAGGAAGTCTGCAGGGCGGCCACCTGGTCCACCCCCTCGCCATTTATTAGACATTACAGGTTAGATAAATTTGCTTCTGCAGAAGCATCATTTGGCAGGAGGGTTCTACAACAGGTGCACCAGACAGGGGTCTCCCCAGGCCCTTCGTCTTCCCGCCCTTAGGACTGCCAAAACTTTGGTATGTCCCATGTCTGGACGATGACACAACCTAATCAAGGAAATTGGGCATTGGTCTTACCTTGAAGGCCTAATTTCTTGATAGTTGTGTCATCGTCCAGCCCCTCCCTCTGTCTCAGGGCCTGTACAGTTTGTTTGTTAATGTTAAAGGAGTTACTTTTCAGTTGTCCCGTTGGACCAGTTTTCTTTCTCTGACGGTGGTGGTTCCTGTTGGAGATCTTTCCTGCGGCCTCCTTCGCCAAACTGGGCCCCAAAGGGAGGAGCAAGGGGCGTGGTCAAAAAACTATGGCTCAGCCAGTGACAGACCCGACTGAAGCAGCCCATGTCTGGACGATGACACAACTATCAAGAAATTAGGCCTTCAAGGTAAGACCAATGCCCATTTTGTCAATAATTAGAACTGGGCAGATGGTCATTAAGATATAACACGACTATGATGAAATAGGATATCTTTTAGCTGTGAGATATCATATTCAAACCAATAAAGAATTTGAACTTTTCTTTTGGAGCATGGATTTAGTAAAGTGAGATTCTGAAATAGAACATGTTCTCATGATGTTTCTGGCATGGATGTAGCACCACCATGAAGGCCATTGACAAATGGTATGAAAGAAGCGTCTGCTTGAATTTTGATCTCTGTGAGATTTAGCCAAATGGCTGAACTTTGAATGCCTTACTGAGCTTTCCCAGAGTTTCAATTTTATATATGTTATTTAAGTAATAATGATAATTAGGCTGCGGAGTTTGTATTTAAAATGTTAAAAGTTGAGTTATAAAGGAAATAAATAGAAAAGAGGCCTTTTCTTAAGGAATGGGTAGCAGGCTAACCTCCTCTTGCTAACTCTCTCCTTAGAAGTATTATCTAAAATGTTCTTATTGTCCCTATTTCCTTAAAACACAAAGCTATAAAGTGCTCATATATGGTCATTCTTTGCTGTGGAATCATAGGAAATGGGATAATTTAAAAAGAACCAGTTTCTCTTGATTGCCAGGCAAATCTTTTTCTTAAACTAGACTTTTAATTAAGTGATTTGGAAATCTGTATTGCTTATATTCTACTTGTTTTAATCTTACTATCTGAATCAGCCATGTGTTCAGCTTGCCAAAGAAAGTCTGTGTATGCTCAGCGGAACAGTCTATATTGGTTTTCTGCACTGGGAGACAAAATAAATGTAATGTTTTGTTACACGGTCAGGTTTACGGACAGCATTTGCAATTTATTATTATGAAACTAGAGAGTGAGAGCTCATGAAGTGAAGCTGATCCAAATGTGATATCAGCAACAGAAAATATGGTTCTTAATTCCATTTTCTCCTATTTATTTTTTTTAGCAACTCCAGAACTTTATGAGACTTTATAGCCTTATACTCTTTATGGCCTAGTACAGGAGTGTCAAACTCAATTTCATTGAGGCCGCATCAGGGTTGTGTTTGACCTTGGGGGGGGGAGCAGGTGGGCGTCGCCAGGGTGAGCATGGCCAGCTCAACATCACTTGTGTTGGAGGTGCCTGCAGGGGCCTCCCGCAGTGCTGTGCCAATGAAAACGCTGCCCTCCCGAGCTCCATTTTCACTGGCAGAGGCACTGTGGGCTGGTCCTTTGCTGTTTCCAGGGTGGCACCATGGGCCAGATCTAAACACCCTGTGAGTCAGATACAGCCCATGGGCCTTGGGTTTGACAAGATGGACAGTAATATGGAATGAAATGTAGTTTAATATCAGTACTTCTCATCTATATGAAATCAGATTGAG
The DNA here is from genome assembly GCA_012654045.1 of Ptyas mucosa. Classification (NCBI taxonomy): domain Eukaryota; kingdom Metazoa; phylum Chordata; class Lepidosauria; order Squamata; family Colubridae; genus Ptyas; species Ptyas mucosa. The sequence goes on along the minus strand of WNWU01013631.1, from coordinate 2,076,229 downwards.
CAGAGATTCTGTTTTGGCACTGATTAATAATGTCATCCTTTAATAATTTTTAAAATAAACTTGTATTGCTTTTTAAAATAACAGGAAAAAAAAAGAAAAACAAAAGGTACAAAACACAAAAATACAGGATGAAAACATGATAAGTGCTTTGTTTAGGTAGCACAGAATTGTACTAAATAAATAAAATGAAAGAAATATCTATTGTAATTTATTATATTTATATAAGGTTGGCTTTTGTGTATATCATGGCTGGTTGTTTTTCTCGGTTTGTGCCTGGATTATGGAAAAGAGAAATGAAAATGCAACAAGTAATAATGGAAATTCCATTAATATTGCTAAACCATATAGCCACATCTTTTGCTGGCAAAACATTTTACATGGCTCACTGTTTGCCTGTATTCTTGCAATTGTGCTATGATAAAAAATTGTAAGCAGCCATTAATCCTTGATTGGTGGAATTATAGAAGCCATAATACAGTTTATACTTGATCAAGTAAACATACACAATTTAGACATGTGCAGTCCTATTTAGTTGCTTGTTGTCTTTCTGGAAATAATAAGAAAATATCAATCATTTTATCATTCTCCCTCCCTTCCTTCCACCCACCCACCCTCCCTCCCTCTCTCTCCAGCATGCTCATATTGATTGTAATTTTAAGCTTGCTGTCAATCATATTTCCAGGGAATTTCATTCCCAAAGTAATGGATTAATTGTAAATAAAATCAAGTTCTATTAATGTTAGTCAAGGCCTGTTTTTTTACAAGTTTGCTTTTCTGTACAAATAATCCTAGACTTAAACCATTTATTTAGTGAATGTTCAAGTTATAATAGCTCTGAAAAAAAGTGTCTTATGAATGTTTTTCCGCTTATGACTGTTGAAGCATCCTTATGATCATGCAATCAAAATTGGGATGCTTGGCAACTGGCATGTATTTATGGCATTTGCACTGTCTTGGGGTCATGTGATCATCATGTTCTGACAAACAAAATCAATAGGGAAGCCAGATTCACTTAATAACCGTGTTACTAACTTAAGAACTTAAGTGATTCACTTAACATCTGTGGCAGGAAAGATAATAAAATGAGGCAAAATTCGCTTAGCAACTGTCTTGCTTAGCAACTTAAATTTTGGGCTCAATTATGGTCATCAATTGAGGACTACCTGTATTGGGCAGGGTGAAAGAACACAAAAAAAATATTTATTTTTTTTAAATTCAAGACTTCCTGCCAAAGATGGATGAATCATAGACGCCTAGAGAGTGGTTGGAGGGCCAGTCTCGCTGAATCTGATCGAACACTGGTAAGGTCGCATATTAAGACCTACCTAGTGGCGATAAAGGCGGCAAAGTTGAACTACTTTTCCGCATTTATTGCGTCATCAGGGAATCGTCCGGCCGCCCTGTTCAGGGTGACCCGCTCTCTGCTTCACGCGGGAGTGCGGGAGGACCCCTTGGAAGGCAGGGCGGAGGATTTCGGACAATACCTGTATGACAAAATTGCTCAGATTCGGGGGGATTTGGACTCCGACTGGGTAGATCTGGGCGGGGTGACAAGGAATAGTCTTGAGAATGTTATCTGGGAAGAGTTTGACTTTGTGACTCCTGATGATGTGGACAGGATTTTGGGGAGACTTAGTGCGGCCACATGTTTACTGGACCCGTGTCCCTCCTGGTTGGTACTGGCCTCCCGGGAGGTTACACAAGGCTGGCTCCAGGGCATTATCAACGCTTCCTTGAGTGAGGGTCACTTCCCTGCCGCCTTGAAAGAGGCGGTGGTGAAGCCCCTCCTCAAGAAGCCTTCCCTGGACCCAGCAGTATTAGCTAACTATCGTCCTGTCTCCAACCTTCGCTTTATTGCGAAGGTTGTTGAGAGTGTGGTTGCGCAACAGTTTCCACAATTCCTGGAGGAAACATCTTATCTGGATCCGTTCCAGTCGGGTTTCAGGTCTGGGCACAGCACAGAGACGGCATTGGTCGCGTTGGTTGATGATCTCTGGAGGGCTCGGGACAGGGGATGTTCCTCTGTCCTAGCCCTATTAGATCTCTCAGCGGCTTTTGATACCATCGACCATGGTATCATGCTGCACCGGCTGGAAGAGTTGGGGGTGGGGGGCACTGTATTACAGTGGTTCTCCTCCTTTCTCTCCGACCGGTCGCAGTTTGTGTTGACAGGGGGGCAGAGGTCGACCTCGAGGCCTCTCGTTTGTGGAGTGCCGCAGGGGTCGGTCCTCTCGCCGCTTCTGTTCAACATTTATGTGAAGCCGCTGGGTGAGATCATCCGTGGCTTTGGGGTGAGATACCATCAGTACGCTGATGACACCCAGCTGTACATCTCCACCCCAGGCCACCCCAATGATGCCCTCGAAGTGATGTCCCAGTGCCTGGAAGCCGTGCGGATCTGGATGGGGAGAAACAAACTCAAGCTCAACCCGTCCAAGACGGAGTGGCTGTGGTTCCCGGCATCCCGATATAGTCAGTTGACTCCATCACTGACTATCGGGGGCGAGTCTTTAGCCCCCGCAGAAAGGGCTCGCAATCTGGGAGTCCTCCTGGATAGGCAGCTGTCCTTGGAGGAACATCTGACAGCTGTAGCCAGGGGGACCTTTTGTCAGGTTCGCCTGATTCGCCAGTTGCGGCCCTTTCTTGATCGGGATTCCCTGTGCACAGTCACTCACGCCCTTGTCACTTCCCGCCTAGACTACTGTAATGCTCTCTACATGGGGCTCCCCTTGAAGAGCACCCGGAGGCTCCAACTGGTCCAAAATGCGGCCGCGCGGGTAGTGACGGGAGCAGCGTGGCGCTCCCACATAACACCGCTCCTGCGCGAGCTGCACTGGCTTCCGGTGGTCTTCCGGGTGCGCTTCAAGGTGTTGGTGATCACCTTTAAAGCGCTCCATGGCATAGGGCCTAGTTATCTCCGAGACCGCCTGCTGTCACCGATGACCTCCCATCGACCCGTGCGCTCCCACAGAGAGGGCCTCCTCAGGGTGCCATCAGCCAAACAATGTAGGCTGGTGACTCCCAGGGGGAGAGCCTTCTCTGTGGGGGCACCCACCCTCTGGAACCAGTTGCCTCCGGAGATTAGGAGAATTCATGACCTCAGTGCCTTCCGCCGTGCCCTAAAAACACATTTTTTCCAACAAGCCGGGCTGGCTTAAGAAGAAATTTTAAATATTTTTTAATATTTTAATTGGTCTGTGAGTTTTAAATTTTGTAGCCAAATTATATATATATTTTAAATGTCTTAATATTTATATTTTATGTTTTTTATGTCTGGCTGTACACCGCCCTGAGTCCTCAGGGAGAAGGGCGGTATATAAATTGGAAATAAAATAAAATAAATCAATGCTGATGACAGATGTGAATCCAATCTGAATTCCCCCCTCCCCAAAGGTATTGCAATGTAGAGGCCTAAAGTCAGTTGGTTCCCCACCCACTCCCATCCATTGCTATTGTTCAAAGGATGGATAAGAATTAATCCTGTCATCTTTTAATGGTTTCTTGTATTGTTGGTCTTTGGATAAAAGTGATCAGAACAAATTAGCCACTAATGTTTTCACCTTCTCCCTGTCTCTCTGAAAGGATTTATAAGGATTACTTCCAAGCTGATTAAGACATATCAGCCATTTTGTCAATGAAATGTATTGATTTTTGTAGGTATAAGGCAAATTCTTCTTCTATATCTTGAATATATGCTTTGTAGTATCTCTTTTGGCTTTCATTCTGTAAAAGGTACAATTTAAGCATAGAACAAAAGCTCTTTGTGTTATATCTGTATGGGAAGCCTTCAACTGAGCATTATTCTTTGTTTTCTCTGGGTATAAACATGGCTTTCAATTACACAGTTGTCAAATTTCATTTTCTTAATAAATATTTTTTGTTAAAAGAAAATTTTACAAAGATGTAAAAGACTTACAAGAAGAAATAGAAAAAAAGAACATAAAAAGGTAAAAGACTAAATAAAGAATAACGAAAAAGCAAGAAAAATAACTATCATTGAATAAATGACTTCTGATATTCTTTGCAGCAGTTATAAACATAACACTTTACCTTCCCATATTGGACGTCATAACTCCCTTCTTTTCATAAGCAACATTTTAGAATCAATCAATCAATCAATCAATCACTTATTTTTATCCATTTTCAGCAAAAATTATGTAAAGGGTTTCCAATCTTTTAGAAAAGTAATTATAATTCTCTCCTTAAGCCAATAAATCAGTTGAGCCATTTCTGCAAACAAAGCCAACTTTATTATCCTTTTCTTCATTACTGGTATTTCTGTAGTTTTTCAACTTGGTGCATACAATTTCATTTTCCATTGCTGTTGGATCAGCCTTTTGCATCAACGAGACCTATAATTAAATGTGATTTCAAATTATTCCTATAGTTTTATTAGTTCATGAGAAAAAACTCTCAAGATGTGTGGTAGGTTGTATTGGGACTAATCTACACGAATGTGTAAGCTGTTGGGTTCCTCAGAACTCTTATAAAAACCAGAGTTAGGAAGAAGGCATGTTGCTGTAGTAAATGCATGTGAGTATCATTCCCACAATTAATATAGGATGTAGTTTAATCCTACAAGCAGTTTTCTTTAGCTTTATATAGATGAAATAATTTAATTCCATATTGTTCTATTATGGACAAGGACCTTCTGAGCCTTAGCCACATAGTCTGTATCCATTTTGGGTCTGCAATTTGGGTCTGCTTTCTGATTTTTTTAAAATAATGAAGAACATACAGTTATTTCATTGATGCAGAAAGATGCTGCCTATCTTGGAAGAATGAAAGATAAAATCTGCCTGAATTTGCTTGAAAATAGGAACCTTAGCATTTAGGCTTTTCATAGACATGTTCTAAAAAACTATAGCATTACCAGATAAAGACATCAGTGATCTAAAGCTTTTGAAGGGTTCTGTTCAAGATGTAAGTTTTTCTCTTCAGCTAGCAAAATGTGCTATCTTGCATTCAACTTCTGTGGTTAGTTTCTTCAATTTCTCTCTATCAAATATGGATTATAAATGTACGATTGTTTGTGTATTAGCCTTACTTTGGAATGTTGGCACTCAAGTAGGGAAGGCATTTGCTTTCTGCTCCCTCTTGCTATAATTTCTGATGTTCGACTAATTTCTTGTTGTGCACTAAACAGCCTGATGTTTATAAAGAACTGGAGAGAGTGTAGGATAATTTATTTTTCCAGATGACTTAAATTTTTCATTGTGACAACAGATTTACATTTTTGGCTCCAATTTTTTTATTTGCTTCAGACCTTTCTCTTGGTTTGCTTGTTTTTTTCACATCAGAATAATATGCTATTTTTAAAAATCTAGTATAAGGTTTGGGTCTTGAAACACTTCACCAAATTAAATTCCCCTCTAAACATACTTAATTTATTTGTAACTCTCAGTTCATACTGCAGAAAAATTAATGGTTCTGGATTTTTTGAGCCTTGGGGCAATTCCTGAGATAATATCGTTTCTATTTCTAGTAATAAGTTACTGGAGTTACTTATTATTCAGAGTTATTCAGAAGTGGGCCATGTTGTTTGCCAGACACATTATCTGCATTGGATTTTTGCAAAATAAAGTATGGAATGCAATCACTAGTTTAAAATAGAAACGTTGAAGATATTCTGATAGCTGCCTAAAGAACTGAATTTGGCTACTATTCTATCAGTTATTCAAGATTCTTTGGGGATAATAGTGATTTTTTAAAAAAACAATTGTAAATACGAAATGAAAAACTATGAATAATCTGCCTTCTTCCTAACCCAGGGGTCTCCAATTTGGACACCCATGAAGTATGTGGAATCTGACTTCCAGAATTCTCAGTGGCTACATTGACAAAGAATTTTAGAGATTTAAAGTGTACACATCTGGAGGAAATGATGAAAAGCTGCTATAAAATATTCTGTTATATTGTCTTACAGTTGTCCGCAGTTGAAATCTATTTACCAGATTGGGCTTATTCTGAAGGTCCATTTTAGACAGCAGAGATAGGATGGTCGTAGTCTCATACTACGGGAGTGATAAAAACTTGACTCCCCTGCCAAGAGACATTTTGGCTGAGGTGTAAGTCTTGAGCTTATATTGTCCAGTGAAGAAGACTATGTAAAAGGTCTAAGGATGTTTCCTAGTAGGGCATTTATACTGAATGTGGTCAAGGTGGCTGCGGATCTACTCTGTATCTTGATGTGACAATTATATAAATACATTTATTATGCTATTTTGTTTCTCTACCCATATTGTCTGGTTGTGAGTAGTGTATGGCTAGTGGATTATCATTTGCAACGTTAAGCATTTTTCCCTGAGTTCTCTGGGGAAGAAAGATAATAGTGAAATGAGAAGTTCATTGCTCCTCCGGTGAGATCAAGTCCACTCATTTGGATCTAGCCATTGGAAAAGTTCTGAGATATGTTTGAAAAACAAGATCCCTTCTATTGATTTGGTATCTATGGAAGGTCTGCAAAGTTGACCTACAGAAAAAGTAAAAAAGAAAGAAAGAAATGGAAAAAGAGAGGGGGGGGAAGTATACAAATATAGTTTGGCCTGGTCATATGAATAGAACGGAACGGAACGGAACAGATGGAAGGGGAGGTGAGGGGAGGCGAGGAGAGGCGAGGAGAAGAGACCATTTCAGAAAAATGGTTATCCGATCTCTTCTTATTAGATAAACTAAAAAATGTGTGTCTGGAGAGGCAGGGCAAAGCTGGAACAGGAAAAGGAGTTGTTCTTACCACAGGAAGTGATGTCAAAAGAATTTAAGCCCTCCCTCTGAAGTGAATGGAAGGAAGTATCTATTTTTGAATACTGAGACTTTGCTGTAGGAAAACAGTTATACGTTGTATGCCCCAGATGAATTTAACTATTAATTTCAATGTAACTGTGATGTAATTATAATTACACATAATTTCTATGTAACATCAGTATCACTGAATATGGGCAATCATGCATTAACTTACTCATTTGCTGGGTTCCATTGTCACCTAATAGCTGAAACATGAAGATATTATTTCTGAACATAATTGCTGGAAACTGTTGTATGCTGAATTGCTGTTATTTGTTCTTGTTAAATTATAAAGGCACAAATCTGTGCTTGTTTGATTTATTTTATAAAGGTAACTTTGTCCATTAACAGTTAATGTTTGGCATTACTCTTCCCTTGCTTACTTCATTTGGTGAAAATGCATTTGCCAAGTATATTATCAGCCAGATTTGTCTGACTGTTGTTTTTTTTTACAGTGTTCATTGTAGACTCTTGTCTGCATAACATTTCTTAATAATTGATGACTTGAAGCCAAAGAGGGATAGGAATTCTGAACCCTAATGCTGATACAACATTCTGAGCACTACATGTTGTTGTATGCTGTAGATCTATCACAGCGAATGTGCAATTGAATTAAATGAAGGAAATGATTGGCACTCTTTAGAGGCAAAGCTCTAATCACTGAATGCATGAATTCACCTAAGTGAGTGAAGAAACGAATGACTTTGAGGTTGTAGGGCAACCTGACTAGAAAAATTAATATACTTCTGCAGTGTTTGGGAGAATCAGGAGATCTGAAACAGGCATTTTTGATTGTGCAAGGCAGGTGACAGAGACTTGCTTGAAAATTAAAATACTGAAAAGGTCAAAGTATAATTGTGTGTAAATCAGCACAATAGTATCTCACCCAGTTTTGAAGTTTCTTTGCTATGTATCTTGGATTTTAATGTTAGTAGTTCTTGATTTAGAGAAATTCTTGAAGAGAGAAGTCTTAAGAGGAGTAGCAAGATAACAGAACAATTCAAAGAGCTGTCAAAAGACAGTCATTTTATTCCAGTCTTGACAGAAAAGCATCAAGAGGCCTAGAATTTGTACAATCTATTCTCTCCTCTCTTAATGCTTTGATTGTTCTTCACAGCAGAGGATTTAGCAGAGATCTTAATTTTTGTTTTTAGGTATGTAGCACTTGTATATCCCCATTCAGGAGATTTACCTTTCCTCCCTTCTTTTGGTAAAATTAGAGTAATTTGGTATAAGGATTGAATCAAGGTTCGTTAAATGAACATGTACCTTCAAAGCTCCAGTTCCCTTTAAAGCAGGGGTATCAAACTTGATTTCATTGAGGGCCATATCAGGGTTGTGTTTGATCTCAGGGGGCTGGGGGGAGGTCATGGACAGTGTGGGAGTGGCCACCTCAATGTCACTCGTCTTGGGGCACCTGTGATGGCCCGAGCGCTCTACCAGTAAAAACGGGCTTCCAAACTCCGTTTCTGGCTGCGATGGCCTCCTGCTCTGCCAGCAAAAATGGAGCTCGTGAAGGCTGTGCACAGCCCTTGCGAGCTCTGTTTTCAGTTGCAATGGCCTCCTGCAACCCTCTGCCAGCGAAAACAGACTACATAACCCTCCCGAGTTCCATTTTTGCTGGCAGAGGCACTGTGGACTGATCCTTCATTGTTTCCAGTAGTTTTGAAAAAAAATAATGTATACCAATAGAAGACAATATCTGCTAAGGGTTGAACTGTAATGCCCTTGGTGCTTCCTGAGCTTGGTGGTTTTCTTGCAGATGTTTCTTTACCCAACTAGGTAATATAATCAGTGCTAGATGGGAATGGGGTTTCTATGCCCATTCAGTGATTCAGTGAACCAAGGATCATCAGGAATATTTTGTTTGGAAATTTGAACACTGTATTGAGCACAATATTAGTAAGAATTTGAGCATTATATTAAGATGCTTTTTCTTGGTGACAGTGAGCCAATTCAATAAATCTAAATTCTGGTGTTGGTTGGCAGTCTGATATGTTGGGTTTTTAATTGGGATATGTAAAATTCAGGTTGGGAGTTTTGAATGTTGGTATCTTTATAATCGCGATTTGGACTTTTGAATAAATCCTGAAAGGTAAATTCTATGGCATGGCATTTTTTGATTGTTTGTTGTTCTTCCAGTATCTTGGATGTGATTGTGCCTGTTACTTTATGCCACTACAAAAGTTTTGTTGCATATCTTTACTTGCTTGGATGAGTAAAAGATTGATCTTTAAGAATTCTAAGTTTTCAATAATTCCATGTTTGAAGATATTAGGGATTGATCGTTTTGCAGCTATATAAAGTATTGTGTTTTCTTATTTTCTCAAAAAATAAAAAAAAATTGATTTAGTAGAACATCCTGTTGTGGTTTATACAGAGTAACAAAGTTGATATTGTTAATGACAAAAGTAAAAAAAAAGTAATCTCACAGTTATCACCCAACTAAGCATAAACATAAAATGATGAATTCATCTTTTTTTCTCCTTATAAATAAATATCCTTCTTTCTTTGGGAGAAATGTGGATAAGTGGCAGATCTGGATATTTTTAAAAAATCAGTTTGAAAAGGCATAGCTACAATGGCTTTAATTTTTTTTTTTTAAAGGCAGTGTACAAGCTCTTTTCTCCTAAATCTGAAATTAATACTAAATGCATTTTACATAATTGTTACTAAGATATAAGTACAGTTGTTTTTTTGAAAATGATCTTGTACTCATTTTATGCATGCTTATTATTTATGTATTCCAGAATTTCAGTCTAAGCTACCTCTTAAAAATGATTAACAGTTGGATAAAAACAAGCAAAAGACCTGCTTTTTTCCTGTAATATTTGTGACTTTGTCTTTGGGTGTCTTTGTAAGTGGGTTGGGCTAAGAAACTCACTCTTTCTTAGCCCAAACTCTTGTTCAGGGTTATTGTGGGGAAATAGAAGGAAGGAGTATCAGATATGTTCACTGCCTTGAGTTAATTGTAAACAATAAAAAGGCAGGAGAAAAAAATATATGTGTAGGTGTCTGGATGTGTGTACAATGTTTCAGCAAGAGGCTTTGTGTCTGGAAGTGCTTTGATTGTGTCCTCTAACACACCAGAAGACTTGCATGCAGAATTTACTTACAGAGAAATGATGCCTTTGTCTATCACTGTTATTGTGTGACTGATGGAATCAACTGTGTGAACTAGTAGAGAATGAAAAGGTGTATTACACAATATTGGCATCTTTCTTGTTTGATTATATATGTGCTTCAAGAAGAGTCATTGCAAGGCAGTCCTCAACTGAGCCCCGAATTTATGTTGCTGAGTGAGAAATTAGTTAAATGAATTTTGCCCCATTTTACAACTGATCTTGCCTCCTTTGTCAAGTGAATCACTGCAGTTGTTAAATTAGTAACAAGATTGTTAAGTGAATCTGGTTTCTCTATTGTCAGAAGGTGACAAAAGATAATCACATGACCCCAGGACACTGCAAACCATCATAAATGTCAACCACTTGTCAAGCACCCAAATGTAAATCATGCGAATATGGGGATGCTGCAACTGTCATAAAACATGTAGTATGATTGGATCCAGAAATGATGGTATAGAGATAAAGGATAATGTTGGATTATAATTATAGATGATGGTATAATTATGGTAATCAATAAGTATTGGAAATGTATATAAGAATATGTAAATAATTTCTATTTTTACTTTCTGATTATTGGTGTATATATACGTGGATATTTTGGTGATGTTAAACCATGATAGAAAAACTATTATACATTAGTTTTTGTTTTTTGTTTTTTTGAACTATAATAAAAATTTAAAAATTGGAAAAAAAATAAGTGAAAAATGGTCATAAGTCATTTTTTTCAGTGCTGTTGTAACTAAATGAACCGTTGTAAGTTAAGGACTACTTGTATGTATTTCACATGTATTTCGTATGGATGAAGTTAGTGTGAGTTTCCCACATACAAATCCGAATTTCATCCATACACCTAAGATATATATAATTTGTTCTTTTCTTTTTCACAGATTTAGCACAATGGTAAGTATTTCTCCTTCTTCCTCCCTTCCTCCCTATCTTTGCATCTCTCCAAATTATCTATAAATCTGTCTTCAATACCACCTATGCAAACCCTTTTATAACATTGTGTGCTAGAAATAGGAATTTTTTGTTGCATACAATTTATACAGTATTTCAACATCTTTGCAATGGAAACAAGAAATACAAACTCTTTACATTTTTTATAATGTTATTGTTTCCCCTCAAACCTTTTCCTGTCATCTATTTGGATTATTTCCTTTCATTAAATGTTAACACCTTTGAAATGTATTTACATACAATCTTAAAGGTGCTAATTGGCTTAAGAATCTTTGATGAGTGGCAAACAGTTTGAAGACAAGTTAAATATTTTACATTATGATGGGCAAAATATGTTGACTAGGGCAAAATGTGCTGATTAGGGAATAAAAAATTGTGGAGAAATCCAGAATATTCTGTTTTCGTCTGGGCCAAACCAAATTTCCTGAAGGTCATTTGGATTTTTTTTCTGAAATAAGAATCCAAACTATGTCTAAAATCACCGCAATGTTTCTAGTTTATAGGATTTAGTACTGGATACCATTGAACAATTTCCCAAAGTTTTATCAGGTTGTTATTATTTAAAGAGAAATGAAATGTTTGGAATTGGGATGTTTTATTCCTAAATCAATTAAACTTGTACATCGATTGGATTTTCTTTTCTTTTTATATAATAATCCCATCTTCAATTAAACAGTGTGTCATCCGGGTACAAATATCTTTGTAAAATGATAAACAAGATTTACAACAATATTCATTACATTAACATTAATTCTATAATATTAGAATCATGATATTAAACATAATAATCATAATATTTGCTTCTCTCTCGTAACATATCTTCTTTATTTCACTAATCTTTTTCTTTTGTTTCCCTGTTTCTAACTTCCATTTTTGTTATCTAATCATTGATAAAATAAGTCCCATGTCATATAATATTCAGTTTGTTCTTTTTCCTTAATTGCTAGTGTTAGTCTATTCATTTCAGCACATTCTACTATTTTCCTGATCACGTTCTCATCTGTGGGGATCTCTTCACTTTTCCAATTTTGTGCAAATACAATTCTAGCTGCAGTTAATATATGGATAATTAAATATGCATTCCCCTTACTATATCTTTCAAGTAAAATCCCCAACAAGAATATTTCTGGCTTTAAATCAATATGCTGCTTTATCATTTTTCCAGCCAGATATGTATTTTTGTCCAATTTTTTTTGCTTTTGAGCATGTCCACCACATATGATAATATGACCCAAGTATTTGGTGGCACTTCCAGCATTTAGCTGACTTATCTTTAAACATCTTTGCCAACCATCCATAGAATTTTCTACTTTTTTCCCTTGATCAGCTAAGTATAACCATCTCCAATATTTTTGAGTTAACAGGCACACTTGAAATATGAGGGCATTGTGGATGCTTGCATAAAATGGCTGCCATTAGGGAAAATAACCAGTTACAAAGCTCCAGTTTATAAGAGTTATGTGCCATCCTTTCCCACAAAATGGCCTCTACATTCCTTATATCTATTCTTTTATGGTGAAAAAGTTACTGGGCTATGGCCATTCATCATTTCTTTCCCTAGGTAGTTTTAGTTATGTAATTAGATGGTCTCATGTAAAACATAATGAAAGTTTAATTAAATTAAATTTTTGTCCTGATTGTGCTCTTTTCATTGTCTTAATCTAGCTCATCTTTTGGAAGTCAACTCCAAATATATCCACCCTTAAATGTGTTTTACTTTTGGTAATACACTGTGAAAATTTAAGTCACAAGAAATTGGTTAGTCTTTGAGGCTATTTGAGGAAATTAAAATAAATATTTGTAAAATAAATAATTAAAATACATTTCAAGTATTGCTTATCATATGACATCTTCATTTTTAATAATTAGGTGAGGTGTTAAAATCCTTTCTCTGAGGATAAAGATATCTTGTTAGACCAGGGATGTCAAACTCAGTTTCATTAAGGGCCACATCAGGATTGTGTTTGACTTCAGGGGGGCGGACTGGGTGTGGCCAGAATGGCTGTGGTCAGCTTGACTGTGTCAGAGTGCCTGTTGTGGGCCAAGCACTCTGCCAGAGAAAATAGGGTCTGAGCTCTGTTTTCGGCTGCGACGGCCTCCTGCAACCCTCTGCCAACAAAAACAGACCTCTGGAGGGCTGCGTGTGGCCCTCCCAAGCTCCATTTTCACTGGCAGAGGCATCATGGGCGAGATCTAAGCATGCTGTTGGCTAGAGCTGGCCCCTGGGCCTTGAGTTTGATACCCCTGTGTTAGACCCTTCTTCCAGTCACTCAGTTCCCCTTTCAGGCTTACTAATGTCCAACTCAGTAAGTCTCTTTCCTTATTGTCTATGGAGATTCTCAATCTCCTTCTCAGAAGGTTCCACACACATACTTGCACTATTCAGCTGATCCAAAGGCATAGATAAACCTCCAAGTGGCCTCAACAACTCTCAGAATGAGTGCTAACAACCAGATGACTACAAGGAGTAATAATCCTACCATCCTCCACCATGCAGTCAGAACTGAAAAGGCTTTCTTAGATGAGAAGCGAAACATCTTCCAAGAAAAAGATGTTTTTCTTAAATTTCAACAAAGAACTAGTTAACAAAATGGTACTACTGGATAGCTTTGGTGTTATAATTCCTCTTTACAGAACAAAAATTATCCTTAGCAAAACTTTTGTCAAAAGCCAAGCTTGCAAAGGTAGTAAGTAGTGGAACTCTCCAAAATACTAAGTTGCTAAAAGCAAAGGTTAAGCCAATTGGTGAACTGAAATTTTTGAAGATGTACAAGAAAGAATCAAACATCATCTAATGTTACTCTTGTATTCTGGCCTTTTATACTTTCTAAAAACAAACAATTTGAATGTGGGATTGGGACCATGATTAGCTGGGTTTAATAATCCTTCAGTCAACGTCTGGTGAGAGAAAGGGAGTTCACATGTTTTACATCCAACTGGTATTGAAGATCTATCTTCAGTTAAACCAATCTCATTGCAAAGAAAAAATTACCCCTATATTTGATCGTTGTTGCATGCATGGATAGGATTATAGAAGCTATGATTCTAATCCTCTTGGGTCACTCCATCCAAGTTATGTATTTATTTAAAAATAAACAAGCCCCAAATCTCACGAATATTATCTAGTCAAATTTGGCTCTTGGTGAATTAATAGTAAATCTCTGTTGGTTTTCAGTTGCAAAATGTAATGCAAAAATAAGACACAAAGGTGTTAATATTTGCAATTCAGTTCCACACAGCTGTATTTTAGCAGTTATATTCTAAACACTACTGTTCAAGTAGAACTTGTTTTGAATTTATGTGGTTAACTTCAATAGGAGATATTCCTTAACCTATCACCTTTCAATTTACTAAATAACGACTGCCTTTTTTGCTGTGTACTATTAAGAAAGCGAAAAAGCTTTTTGTCTTGGAAAGTTTTGTGCCTTTGAGCTAATAGCTCTTTTAAAGCCACTGATGAACCAATGTAGAATTGAAGCTAATAAGTGAAAAATTAGCAATTTGCTCATGTACCATTAATGATGCCTTTGGAAAGAGGGAGCATTCTTATTTGTTGCTTTACTCGCTCAGCAAAACTGGAAGTGATCTTACTGATAGTGGGTTTAATTGCTTTACAAATGAGTTGGCTAATTAAAATTGTTTATTTTTCCAGAAGTGCCACGGTGACATGGTTGGGCCTGCCTTTGCCAGGTGTCACAGTGGAAATTGTCTTGGGGTTGGAGACCAAGCAGTATCTCACTTAGGCAATCTTTTCCAGGTGATTTCTCACTTGGTGATCAGAGGAAGAAGACTGGTTGTATATAAGGGCATGTTTCTGGGCAGATGGTGGAATAAAAAGAATTGCTCTCTGTGAATTGTTACCGCTGCTTCTAATCTGTCAGCTGTGCAAACTGCTTTTCACTTCAGTCTAATTGTCTAATCTGCTGCTCTGACAGCCACAGTGGAGTGACAGAGAGAGTCCTACTCACAAGCCCGCCAAAACCATTTTTAGGAGCCATATCAAATGCCTGATATGGAATAATCTCTTCCCTTGATTTTCACTCTTCCATTATTTCTAGTTAGCCATAAAGACATGAAAAGTTTGGATTATCCTAAAAGCTGGGTTGTGCATTGTTCCATAAAGAAAGACATGCATTGTGTTTTTGCAATAGGAAGAGGTGTCTGCAATTTTCATTTACATCTTCCTATAAATCAAAATGTGGCAGGGTTCTCCTGTATTACTGTGGAGGGTATTGCCTGCATAATGGAGCTATGCACTTTTTAATCACTTAAGTGTTGTGCAAAGTTCATTGGATAATCAGTTTCAGAATAAAAAGAGGAGCAGGAGAACCAGTAGGTCATTAGTTTTTGCTCTTGTGCGGTGACATTTACAAGGAAACTGAGGCAGCAGGTCAACCTTATCCTTGTCTTGTAAGCTAGGCAAAGCAGTTGCTCAGAGTAGAGAAAATATTTATAGGCAAGTCGACTATAAATGAGCCATGAGCAATTAATTATTAAATATTACCTTTTTGCTCTTGGAAAATACGTTGCCTTCAGCTGATATAATGGTAGATATTTGCCTTCTCTGCATAATATATTCCAGTCAATATGTTGATGAAGATTCTCGGACATCTTGTCTGGAAATCAGATCTAGAAGCCATGGCAATTGGATTTTTTCTTCTTCTTTAGTTTGAAATGTTTCATTGCTTATCCAAGTAGCTTCTTCAGACAAGAATTGCCATGGTTTTCTTCTGTTGTTTAGAGAGCTAGTTTGGCGTAGTGGCTAAGCCACCACCTTAGAAACAGGGAGAACTAAGTTGGGTCTAGGGCCACAGTTAGCTCGATGTGGGAAAAAATTCACACTAATATTGAAGAAAGGGTGGAATAGAATGATTAAAGAAAGGATGCCAAAGGCAGGACAAAATTAAATGTGAATGATAAAAATAAAAATATTTTTAAAAATTATTTTAAATAATTAAATTGAATTATTGAGTTGTCCTGTGGTGAGTTATACCCCACGGTAAGTTGGCCATAGTGAATTGTCCTGCAGCGAGTTGGCCATGTCAAGTTATCCCATTCTGGACTGGGTTCTAGTCCTGCCTTAGGCACAAAACCAGCCTGATGACCTTGGACCAGTCAGTGTCTCTCAGCTCTAGAAAAGAGATAATGGCAAACTTCTGAAAAACCTTGACAAGAAAACTGCAGGGATCTGTTCAAGCGTTCCCCAGAAAGTAACACTGATTTAAAGGTTCTCTCTCCCCATGGCCTCATCTCTTGTACAGTTTTGAGTCTTAAGTTTTGATAACTACATGAGTCTGGTTTCATATTGTGGGACAAAGCAGCTGTTTTTGAACTTCAGCTTGAATACGTTTACTACTGAAAGATGAATGAAGGAGCACTGACCTATCTTGAGTGTCAACTCGCAAAGCATCCCTGGCCTGCTCTCCATTGGCAAAGGGGATGAGAAAATGAATACAGCTGCATCAAGGAGCTGGTATCTCAGTCAAAACAAAGCACATTCCAACTGATAAGCCGAGGTAGTCTCTACGGAAACCCACAGTGGCCAGAGGGGAGTGATCTCTATAACCCGTGAAATTGCTTCGTTGGAGAATGTGACTGATGACATACCTTGGAGGGAGGGGAAAACAGGATCAGAGCTGGAATGTAAATTAAGTGAGGTCAGAGTTGGCTTCATTTGGTCTGTGCCGACATGAAGCTCCTAAAAATAACTGGATTTCTTTTGAAGCCTGCCGTGAAGCTCATGATTTAATTAGGGTATCGGTCAGAACCCTGACATTGAGCTTTGAAGAAGATTCAGATTCAATGGTTTCTAATACTAAATAAAATAATTATGGGAAGCAGAATAAATATTATCTATTTTGTTCTCTGAAACATTGATAGATATATGCTGCTTTTTCTTGTATATAAATTATTAATGTCTCTTTTTATAAAGGCTTGGGGAAGGAAGGATGAATTCCTTTATCATTTCTAACAAATGTGTTTGTATGTGTGTATATAGATGTACACACACACACACACACACACACATAAAAACACATACTAGCTGAGAGAGACCTCGATAATATGACATACCTGCCTTCCATGAAGATATGCATACATAAATGCTACCGATATACAAAAGGGTAAGATAGTTTATAAATTCAAGATTTTTAAAGAATTTCACATTCAAAGGCTTCTTTTAATATTTGCATAGATGAAATCTGATAATTATTTCTTTTATTATGAAAGCGATTCCTCGGAGAAGACATGGTGCTGTTTGATGGAATAAAGCTTGTGTTCTGATTATGTGCGATGTGGCTCCAGAGTGCCTTCCATATTTATAGGGATAGAAAGCTTTAATGAACAAATGATTTCCAATGAGGCAGACAATTTAAAAGTGACATTAAACTCCTGAAAATGTGGCTCATCTGGGGGAAAAAAACACACAAAAATGCCCTCTTCTGAAACCATTCCATCTGTGTATTTCAGTCTTTCTCACCATTTTTAATTACCAGAGATGTTTTCATTAAAGCAGGATCTTTAAGGTATTATCTACTCCTGCTGTTTATTTCCCATTTTAAATTCTAATCCTTTGTGACAGCATAATAATTTCCACAGCAACCGGTCCTGTGCAATAAGACATTATTTTGTACCCAGACTGTCTCATATGGAAGTTGGATTTTTTTTTTAATACCTTGATAATAAGGTTACTGAAATGTGTGCCTGTGTGAATATGCATTTGTATATAGCAGGAATGACAGGAAAACTGAAGTTACGGTCATAGGAGAAAAGACATAAGAGATTAAAAAAATAGATTGAAAATTGATGAAACAGAGAAATATAGGCAAATCCTTGGAGATGAGAAGGCAGCGGGAGGCAATCATTGTTTCCTTGACCAAAAGAAACGTACATGGAAAACAAGGATCTTATGGAAGCCTTAAGATAAAATCCCCGTAGAGTTTTAAATATGTAAACAAGATTAAGATAAGTGGAAAATAAGTAAAAAAAGATATGATGTTTACATTATGTTTCCATGCAAAAAAGCAGGGAGAGAAATAAGGAAAGAGGAGCATGGAATTGTTGAAGAAATTTCTATTGCCCACTATATGTTGGCTAGAGGCAATTAATTTTCATGGATGGAAATGTGAATGTAACAGCTTCTTTACTCTTCAGCCAATGACATTTAATTTTCAGTATGATTTGAGTTCTAGTATGAGTCTTCGAGCCGTAGATTAGTTACCCACAACCCGCTTCTCACCTCAGCATAAATCCCCCCCCAATCATTTTATGCGGTAACTTGTTCTCAAATGTTCATTCTTTAGCGTTGATGACTTTTCACTTTTAAATCCTTAGAAAATATGTCAACTGCAAATGAAACATTCCTCTGGTCATTGAAAGTGTGTTGAGTTGACCCACAAGTCATGTGGGATAAAATGAAGGCAAAAGTTAGGACAATGAGAATGGGAATGGTTCTTGCGTGTCTGAGTTCATTTGTTCATCCGTTCATCCGTTCATCCGTTCATCCGTTCATCCGTTCATTCGTTCATTCATTAGATGTTCTACATCCAAGATTAATGCAAGCCACATGATTAGTCAATATGGCCAATGATGGCTCGAATTGAGATAATTTGAAATTAAGGTATCTGAAGAGTGCTAGATTTGGGATCATTAGTATAAGGTGCTGAAAAGAGTTTCCTGAGAAGGGAAAATCTAGAATTATGATAGATAAGACAGAAAGATAGTTCTTTACGGGTCTTTATGCTTTATGCTTTCTTTTGCATTCAGAGTTTTACTTGTGCATAACTTCCATTTTCTCATTCGCCATTCCATATCTGCATGGCTGGTTTATGGGATGCCACTTTCATGTGTATATCATGTCATCTTTCCCACACAATCATTGAAGGTACCTTGGAAGAACAATATTCATGCTAGTCTAGAAGTGTCAGAATGAGTCCCATTAATTAACCCCCCCCAAAACCCCTTAAAGTTATACTGGAATTAAAGATATATATTGTGGTATAAAAGATATATGGATAATAATTTTTAGTAATCCATTAAAAGGAAAAAAAAAAGATCTACTTTGATTGATGACAAGAAAGAAGGCTCAGAAAATTACAAAGCCAAAACTTAAATTGCCATATTGAACTCAT
This sequence comes from Ptyas mucosa, assembly GCA_012654045.1. Classification (NCBI taxonomy): domain Eukaryota; kingdom Metazoa; phylum Chordata; class Lepidosauria; order Squamata; family Colubridae; genus Ptyas; species Ptyas mucosa. Next base: position 2,057,235 of record WNWU01013631.1, on the reverse strand, counting down.
AAATTTCTGTAAGTGTGCATGATATATTTAATGGTGGAGAGAAAAGATCATTAAATTCTTAGATAAAACAGCTATTATAAGTGATATGTGGTATCCACAACAGTGCGTTTCAGTCACTCTTCTTCTCCTCCCTCTCCTTTTCTCCCTCCCTCTCCCTTTCTCCCTATCTTTTTCTCTCTCCCCTTCTCCCTTCCTCCCTCATTTCCCTCTCTCTCTTCTCTCCTTCCCTCCCCGTCTCTTTCTCTCTTTTAATGAAAAACAGACCTAGACCTGAATGCATTCTTTGGTTGGTTCAAGAAAAGGAGTTAAATTCAGAATATTTTTGCATAATAAAGATAAGTGTTGACAGTGTAATGATCCATTTGGCACAGTGAGATAAAAATCTTGAATGGCTTTTAATAAAACTAAGCTAGCTAGACATGCTATGAATTCAGGATAAACAATTAAGTAGGAATTAAAGCCAAGGTCTCTGTGAACTGATGTGGTGTTGAAGCATTTGCTACTTTTCCTCTCTAGCAAGAGAGCTCAGTTAACATGGACTCTTATCTATTAGGATTTATAGAGGTCATGTCAGGATCTAATACTTAGATTTTAAGACCCAAAGCCACACCTCACCTAGAAAATGTTTCATGCATAATGATAGATCAAACTAGAACTTCAGATTCTTATTCTTTCTAAGTAACTTCTTCCTTCCTTCTGGTAATGACATGTGAGATGTATTTGACCAGTCCTTTAAGAACATACATACATACATACATACATACATACATACATAAATACATATATCTCCTAACCTGTGACAAGTTTAAGTCTTTGAAATCTCAGCATGAGATATAAATATGATTAGAAGTGCCAAACATTTTTGTCTGTGAAATGCTTCTTTAATTATTTTCTCTTTTTTTCCCTGATGAGAGATGCCCGGTTACTGTGTGGTGTCAATACGGTTATATTAGAAATCTCTGTTATATATTTTCAACTTCTGAAAATAGTGGAAGTTACTGCCATGGACATGTAGGTTCCTATCAGCTCAGATGAATGAATTGAAACCCAGAATCTCTATTGAATCTCTACTGAATTAGTCCCAAGAGGAAAACAAAAGAAATGCTTTAGTAATAATATATTTTCAAACTGATCATCATTAAAGCGTTATTTGAAAGAAAGAGGGCACATCATGAGTTCAAATGCTTAAGAGAGTCATGGAAAATTCATAGTCATTCAAATTAGCAAAGCTAACAAAATTCATCTGGGCCATTTAATTTTTAGAGAATATGAAGCTATGATTGTCAGTTTTGCAATAAACAAAGATTCAAACAAATGAAGAGTTTTACCCCAAAATTAATAGTCAAATTTTCTAATTTTCAAACTGGAAACAGTTTGTCAAAACAGACTGTCTATAGTCAGAAGATATATATATATATATTTCAGTTAAATAAGCAGTATATAACATTGGTCTCATTTAGTATGTATATATACAGTATATAACATTAGATTTCATTAGTTTCTTTTTCTAGTTAGTTAAATTCTAAGTTTTTCAGGTATAATCTAACAGAGTTGAAACACATTTTAGTCAACTAGACTGATTTCCCCCCTTTTTTTGAGAAACTGAAATAGTAGTATCATTTTCTTGTATTTATCTTTTGAATCAACCTTGGCAGGTTAACTACATTGCATACCAAAGCTAATTTAGGCTAATGTTAAGGAAAGAACTATTCTGGGTTTATATCTATCTATCTATCTATCTATCTATCTATCTATCTATCTATCTATCTATCTATTTATCTCTGTCTTCTCAAGTTTTCACGGGGTGTGTATGTAAAAATCTCGGGTGTTTTCCCACGTCATTAAAAATCTGTTAGTTGAAATGCTTAAAATCCTGGCTAAAATCCCAGCTTAAAATCCTCCAAAATCCCAACAAAACATTTTGTAAGGTCTTTTGAAACTCTGGCTAAAATCCTAACCAACACTTTAAAAGTTTTCTTTTTGGCAACGTTTTGACAAGCTCTCTAACTTGTCATCATCGGGCCCCTACTTTTAGTTTAGAAGCTGTATTATTTATATATATATATATATATATATATATATATATATATATATATACACACACACACACACACACACACACACACACACACATCGCCAAGACACTTCCAATTTTACGAGGGATAAAACCCGAATCACCAAAGACCTACATACAAACACCTGCGAAAATTTAAAATTCTGTTTCAATGAGTGTTTAAGTATGCTGCAGATATTGGTTATATACATTACTTTAATTCTGCTGCATCCTTGTGTTAAATTACACTCTTACACTTAGTTTAAGGCATGTGTTTGATTCTTTCTTTCTTTTCTTTTTAATCCTATAAAGCTGAGCATCTGATGGTGTTTGCATTAGAGAAGCCTGAAGTGGCTTGATATTTTCCTCACATTTAAAGCCTCCGACTCCTGGCGAGAAATGAGACAATGCATAGACTTAATACATCTGTATTTGAACAATATATCTTGTAGTGTGACACTAGGCTCTCTAATAAAACTGATGTCTGGATTACTTGCCATGTAACATTAATGCTTTAACTGCCAACCCTGGTGTCAGAAGTAAAAGTGGAGACTTCTATATGACCTGCATTTAGTGGGTCAGAGATACTTTTCTGCCTCTGTTTTTGTTGAAAAGCCATTGACCTGCACACTTGCTTCAGATTCACAGTGTTAAATAAAAAAGAGGGGAAAAGAGGATCGTCAGCGTGAAGCTTTAAACCAGTGTTTTTCAAACTTA
>WNWU01013631.1:2032263-2049465 GCA_012654045.1 Ptyas mucosa | reverse complement strand
ATCTATCTATCTATCTATCTATCTATCTATCTATCTATCTATCTATCTATCTAAAGAAATTTGTAGGTGTACATTTCCTTATTTCTCAGGAGCAAAGAATTCTAGAATCTTGATTCATTTAGCTCAAAGAGAAATACTTGTTTGTATTTGATCTGGTTGTCTGTCTGTTTATCCTGCCTGCCTGCCTGCCTGCCTGCCTATCCTGCCTGCCTGCTGCCTGCCTGCCTGCCTGTCTGTCTCTCCATCCATCCATCCATCCATCCATCCATCCATCCATCCATCCATCATCTACAAACTTTCAAATAAAAAAATATACATTATTTATTGCAGTTTCTACTATGAGAACTAGTTTGGCCCACTGATTAAGGCACCAGGCTAGAAACCAGGAGGCATGGAAACCAACTGGATGACTTTGGATCAGTCACTCTAGCTCAGCCAACTCACCTCACAGGGTTGTTGTTGTTGTTTTTAAAATAGGAGGAAGTAGTATTAGATGTTAGTTGCCTTGAGTTTTTATTAGAAAAAATAAGGTGGGATATAAATAAATGCATGTTTAATAGGAAAAATGCCATGCCATCTTCCTCTCCCTACCTCCTTCCCTCCCTCTTACACACACACACACACACACACACACACACCATAAAGTGGTATTGTGTTAGATATGGCATTGCAACATTTTGATTGGCAAAGTATGAAAAAGCCCTTCTGGTCTAGTTTTGTTTGTCTTAGTACTGTCCTATCTCCAAAATTTCCCTGTTCCTGTAGTTACAATCTGGAGTTTAAGCCTGTCAGACACCCCTTAATTAAATTAGACTTGGAAATATTCCACTGATTGTTAGGCATTGAATTCTTCCTCACTGTTTCTAGCAGTGAGCTGGTGATCTGAATGCCACCAGCCAAGTGCTTTACCAGTATCAAGGGACTAAAATAAGCCAATGAAGTTCATGGATACAGTTGGATTTCTGCCTGGATAATTTTGTTGACACTGTAGCTCGCCTGATTATTTATACTGCTCAGCTATAACTGTAAAATGGGATATAATAATGATCTGTCCAAGATGGCTGTGTTGAGGAAAAATTAAGCTACTGGCAGGCCTATATTTGAACCAAAAAGGCTGTATAATACTATATCTTGGGGGTGAAGCATGAAATTAGCTTATTTCTTTTTACCGAAGAAGCACTTAGAAAATGCTGAATTTTTATCCTTTATATTTGCATTGGGTGACAAGTTATTTGATGTTCTTTTTCTGTGCCCAGAGGAATGAAGGGTGTTTTTATTTCTATGCCCACGCAGAAATCATTTCCACTGAATTCACATTAACCTATTTACAGGCAGGTGTTTATAAGTTTCCAGTCTTAAAAATCATTAAATTTCATTTTAGTATACATAGATATATACGTATCTATCTATAGATAGATATAGGATATATATCATCCTATATCATCGTAAATTAATCTGTCATCAAAACCCCAACATCAAAATCAACCTGATGTGATTTCAGGAATTGATATTAAAAAGACATATATTTTCCATTTCATTTTTATATTGCTGTCATTTCTTAGTACACATTCTTTCTAGGCACTATGCTCTAAAAGGTAGCAGATGGGATCAGAATGAAAGCTAAATCTGGTTTAACTTCAGTAAAAATAAATTCAACTGAATCAGAGAAATGATATTTCTCCGCATTTCAGATGCATGGTATCAGGTATGCATTCAATCATTTTACCCTCTTTTCATATTTAAAATTATAATTTGGTGAGCCTTTTTATTATTGGCCACACCCAGTCTGTCCCAATATTGTTAAATCTGAGGAGCACAATTTCATGTTCATCTGAAAAGTGCAAGGTTAGGAAAAACTGTTCTAAAATCTCTTTCAATAAGATGTAATATCTGTTTCATTTATTGTCAGTATCCTGTGAAATTCTTCCACTTCTTGGATTATTTTCTGAAATTAGTTGGTGCTTTATGGCATTGCTAACCTACTTTTACAGAGAGTAACTCAAGTGTGCCAAAACATTACTGAAAAATCAGAGCATTCAGTTGTTTACCTTATAACCTGAGTAAAGCTCTTTTTTGTTTTATTTCCAGAGGGTGTACAAAAAATATGACTTCTCAAAGTGCTTTTCAATGGAATTTATTTATTTTTTTAATAAGGAATGTTTCTGCTGTTGGCACTGGTAAATAACAACTGTGATATAGAAGATCAAAGAGGACTTGAAATAAGGATTGTTAATTTCCTGGGAACGAACCACTAGTGAATCATACTTCCGCTAGTGAGTTGGAATATTGAGAGAAAACCAGAGGCAATTTAGCGACATGGTTATATTACAGATCAAGTTTGTCTGCTAATCTGTATGGAAATTATTGCGGTTACAAGAAGAGATTTTAAATGCTTCATATCAGTGTGAGAAGAAAACCATATATCATGCATCCCTTTCACATCCATATATGTATGTCTTGGGGGAAAAAGTGGAGGGGGGGGGAAGAAAAATGTGGCTTGGGGTGTTTCTGGAGGAGGAATGGCAAACTGAATGTGGAGCCACAGGAAAAACCAAGAAACTGGTTAAAAGATTGGTTCTTGGGATTTCTCTGGATAAGGAGTGAACAGCAATAGCCAAATATATGATATGGACAGCTGCTTTCTTTGAGGAAGACTGCAGGACCGCAGTTTTACAGGAGTTTGTGTGGGGAGATGATGGGATTAGCTATCCTGTTCACAACCAGAGCAAAGACTTTTAAATGACTTTAGGTTTGCAAACCTCTCTTTCTAATCACTTTTGGAAATTGTTCATTAACTACTTCTAAGCTATTAAGAGATTTTTGGAATGACTCAGTGGGTGAGTCTGCCTTTAATCCTGAATGAAAGAAAAAATTAATCCTAAACCTGAGAATATAGAGAATCTGAAATAAACAGCAAAAAGCTAAATAAGATTTTGATTTTAGGAAGTTAAAAAGGAACTGAGGTTCCAGATAAAATTGGAATATTGAATCTTACGGATTTGAAATTAATTATAAACTATAAACAGATTTTTATGGGAAATAGATCCTGTGTTGGCTTTTATAAGACATAACATAAATAATTCCATGAATTCAAGAACTGGACATTAAGGGGAACTAAATATTTTAGGTAGAGGAAATACCTTGCTGGTTTGCAAGATAGTGCATGTGTGATGGCAGTCAAAATATTAAAGGAGACTTTTGAAGAATGAAATAAATTAAAAAAAAATAGTAGCCACAATATCAACCATGTCAATATTGATAGACAACGTCCAAAAATAGTATAGAAGAAATGTCAGAAGTAAAACAAATTTAATCTGACAAGTTAGAGATGGTATTGAACTTGAATTTACAACCAACAGGCCAAGGGAATGAGGAAAGAGTATTTCACTGGATCTACAAAAGAAACTAGCTGATATTTTAAAATCTAAAGTGGGATATGGGATGAATATAAATGTTTTAAACTTGAGAGAGTTTGAAGTGTTCCTAAATGTGTTTTTACTTGTGATGAAGGTTGGAAATCACTTTTGTATATATTTTTTTCTTTTTTATATTGTTACATTTCTCCTTTTTCTTTCTTTTTTATCACCCTTTTTATTCCCTTTTTGTAAATTCTGTTTCTATTAAATTCCACTATTAATCAAAGTTCTTAATAAAATTATATATATATATATATATATATATATATATATATATATATATATATATATTCATTCATTCTTGGCATAGCTTTCTTTGAATGATTTTTTAATGTTGAGTTGTAAATTAGCATTTGCCAATAAAGCTGAATCACTGTGAAATTCCTGTGAAACAGGAAACAAATGATGACAGAGTAATTAAGCAAATATTCAGGAGAGGCAGCTTTTTCAATGTGAAATACATTGACTTTTATCTCAACCTGTTGTCTTTGTATCTGATGTTTCTACAGCTCTCAGAATTCATATCATATCTATGTTGGATATATAGCCTCACTATATCTGATGGATATCAGGCTGAGCTCTCAGAAGGGAGAAAGTTCAAAGTAACATATACAGTAGCTGCTTTCCTAAAAATTAATGAACTATTTTTTAGTAAAGTGAATTGTAATCTTGTTCTTACTTAACAAGTTTCTCTGTCAACTTGGGTGAATAAAGGTAGTCTTGACTTATGACCACAATTGAGCCCCAAATCTCCATTGCTAACAGATGTGAAGTGAGATTTTATGACCTGGGATTCACATAACAACTCTGGTAAGAAATGGGTATTGTATGTGCAGTGAACAGACATACAATATTTCGTTAAAGCAAGGAAAATCATAATAGGGAATCGTTATTTCTAGGAAATTGTGACATATTTGGTAGTGGGTCTATTGATCAATCAGTCACAGTTCACAGACTCAACAAATGTGGTTCTTTTAAAAAAATAAAAAAATAGTTCATTCTTCTGAACAATTCTTTCTATCTTCTACATTCTAGATAATTCCTTTGTGTTGTCCAAAAACAAATGCAAGATTATTCTACACACATTCTCTTCTGTGTCTTTGTTTTATCTAAACCAGTTCCTAAATTATAGTACATATTTAAGTGACACTGATTTTAGTTGCAAACGCTTCTATTATTAGGCTGGTACTTTTGAATCCAGTTTTCCCTCTTCAGGGGCCCAGGGTTGCAGATCAGTACTTAAACATAATAACAAAATCATTGCTTTACTGATGACTTATTTCTAGATATTAAGTCATAGTAAGTGCTCCTTGGAGAACAATGTGATTATAAAGTTGGCTTGTCTATATTATCGGTCTGGACCACATGATACATTTTTTTTCTGGTGAGCCTGTGCCAAATTTTTTGTTGCTGTGAAGTTAATTAGTCTTAAGAATCCCTTTAGCTTTCCACCCCTATATTTGAGGTTCAGATGGTGATCTTGAGACCTACTAGTGAGTTATGAAAAGTTTTTGGCTGAAAAGGAACTGATATAATAAGACTAACATTAGGAGTGGAAATTTCATCTGTTCAATTGACCTCATCAGGCAAGTACTATAGATCAGGTATCGCCTAAACTATGTCTGAATATCTACTTTTCAACTATAATTTATTTTTATTTATTTATTGGAATTTGTCAAGCAAAAATGAGAACACGAATAAGAGCATAAAAATACAATGACAGGGACAATAGGCATGTTAGTGCACTTATGCATGCCCCCTCTACTGACCACTTAAGTAAAAAGTAAGGTCCACGGAAATCAATTTATGATTGAAACTGTGAAAATTTGTAGCTGAGAGAACTGAATCAGCTAGGGCAGAGATTGCGAACCTATGGCATGCGTGCCACAGGTGGCATACATAGTCATATCAGTGGGCATGCCAGTCAGCTCTGGTGTGCATGCGTGCGCAGGCCATCTGATTTTCGGGCCTTCTGGGCCCACCAGAAGTAGGGAAACAGGCTGTTCCCTGCCTCCAGAGGGCCTGTGGGTGGGGGCTGCAGAAAGCCCATTTTTCTTTCTCACCTGGTTCCAGATCCTCTCTATGCATCTGGGAAGGGTGAAAACAGCCTTCCCTACTCCCTCGGAGGCCCTCCAGAGGCTGAAACAGCCCATTTCCCAACTCCCGGTGGGACAGGAAGTGACTTTTTTGCTGTCTCCAGCCTCCAGAGTCTCCTAGAGAGTGGGGAGGGAATGGAGATTTTACAGTATCCTTCCCTGCTACCCCCACCAAGCCACACCCACTAAGCCATGCCACGCCCACCAAGCCATGCCCACAGAGCCGGTAGTAAAAAATTTTTTTGAATCCCACCACTGAAGTACACCTAGGTCCTTAACACTTAACAAAGTGAGGGTTATCTGCTAGATCACTGCCTCCTAGCTTATATTTGACATTCTGATTACGTTTACCAATATGCAAGACAGAGCATTCATTAATCGCAATTTGAAGTTGCCAAATAGATGACAATTCAGACACTTAGTTGAGATCACTTTGCAAAACAACAGAATTATCTGTAGAATTACATCATCAGCAAAAAGAACGCAATTGCTTTTAAGTTGATCACATAAATCATTGATACCGAGCAAAAAAGTATGGGACCTAAAATACTGCCTTGCGGAACAGCACTGTTAATTGATGCAGGATTAGACAGCGAGTTCCCTATTTTGACTTTTTGCAGTCTATTAGACAGGAAAGCAGCAATCCACCTGTGCAAAGGTCCAGAAATGCTGTAACAGTTTAATTTCAACAGCAGTTTATCATGTACTACTATATCAAAAGCCTTACAAAAATCTATGTAAATTGCATCACAGCTTTATCTTGATCAAGACATGTAGTCCAGATGTTTTTGCAGTGCAAAAGTTGTAAATTACAGGACGTTTTTCCTAAAGTCAAACTGTCGGATAGCAAATTATTTGTCTCTAAGTGATGAACTGTTTTGGTGAATGTTCATGAGGTGAATGTTCATGTGAATGTGAACTTCTCCCTTTAATAATTTTTCCAAATGCATAATTACTGCACTGGCACTTTTGCTAGTCTCACAACTTCTCTAGGGAGGGAAACTTACCTATATGAGTAGCGTGAATTACTGTACATTCTATTTCTGTCTTCTCAAAACAAATATCTTCACAAAATCTAAGGCCTACAAAGAAAAGATTTCTCAATCTGCACAGTGCTAGAAACTTGAATATAAATTTGCACTATGGTGTTTTGATAAGAAAATTGTAAAATGAAATGGTAGGAGAGGTGAGGGTTGGCTTTGCATAGAAGCAAAGAAGAACAACAAAGATGATTCGGGGACTGGAGGGAGTAAGACTATTCTCCAAAGCACCTGAAAGCAGGAGAAGAAGTAATGGATGGAAATCAATCAAGGAGAGAAGCAACCTAGAACTAAGAAGAAATTTCTTGACAGAACAATTAATCAGTGGAATAGCTTGCCTCAAAAAAGAAGTGAATATTCCAGTACTGGAAATTTTTAGAAGAGATGGGTCAACCATTTACTGTATCTGAAATGGTAGGGTCTCTTGCTTGAGCAGGAGGTTGGACTAGGAATCCTTCAAGGTCCTTCTTTCTCTGTTATTTTGTTAAATCTGCAACAAAAAACTGCTACCAAATATCTGCAACGATATTTTTGACCTTATGTTGCCACAGAAACAATGTAGAATTATTATTATTATTATTTTTAATTTATATGCTGCCCTTCTCTGGAGAATTGTAGTTTAAGCAATCTGGTTTTTTTGCGAAAAAGTTTATTGGGATGTTTTCTGTATCACTTTCTTGTCCACCAGATAATTTCATTTGATCAGATTGACTGATTAAGTCACAGGATTCTGTTTGTCCTCCATTCCTTTCATATTTTCCCCATAATATTTTATTTAGATAGTTAAGATATCTGTTCACGATTAAGATATCTATTCACCAAGGAAAATCATGAGTACCATCTTCTAAGTTACTTTGGTAGCTGGGGCATTAATTTCCCTAAAGTATATCAATTTGAGGTGGAGAATGAGGTTGAATTTTAGAAATGGAGATGGGATGTCATCCTACACATGGAAAGCACACAGTTCTCTGCTCTTTCTACTTAACACATTAAAATGGCGAGTGATGGTCAAATGTGAAATTGCCATGGAAGTGATTCTGTGATATTTCTCTTTTCAAACATGTCCTTTCTTCTGACATTTATATATTGATCGTGAACTTCTGTAACAACAACACTTTTGTGCAGATAGCTGAAATATAAAAGTTTTCTTGTTTGCAGAAATGTGTATTGAATATTTGGCCATCAGTTCACAGGGTATATATGTGGGCATAATGTCAGATGCCTAGCTTGCCAACAAGGTACCACCTATGATTAGTTAATGTAAGACCATGATTTAAAGAATAGCACTATGTTGCTTTGGCACTATCTATAATTCTGCATACTTTTTTCTTTCTTATATTACTTCAGCAGTCATAAAGTATTAAACCCAAATCTATAATTTGTCACAGATTTTAGGAATTGCCAGCTAACTAGCATTGCAACATTTTCGTGCTTTATGTGGTATGATAGCAAGAACACATTCAAAAGGCTTACATCCTGATACAGTTAAAGTCCCAACTACAGGAATCTATTGTTTGTTTGTTTGTTCGCTTGTTTGTCTGTCCGTCCATCCATCCATCCATCCATCCATCCATCCATCCATCCTGCTTTTCTTTGCTTGTGTGCTACCCATTTCCAGAATCTCTGGGTGACTCACAGTGTCAACACAGAATGAAGTAACTCCCAATTATGCCATGGTTTTAGGAATCTATGATTTTATTAGTGCTGTCCCTTACGCTTTTTTGTATAAAGTCTGATCTCATACAAGGGAAGGAATATCTCTCTTGGAAATTGGTTAATAAGCTGATATTTTCAGGCTGCATTAAAATACTGTTATAGATATTTGGTCGCACCTTTGTTGTGGAGAGGTTCACAGCTTTCAGTGCAAAGCCAACCGCACCTCTACTACCATCTGGCTTTACACTTTTCGGATAAAACATTGCAGTGCAAATTTATATGCAAGCTTCTAGCACTGTGCTTGCTGACAAATCCAATATCTGTAACTCTTAAGATTCTGGGAGAATCTCTTATTTTGAGAAAGTTGAAGTAGAACGTCTAGAAATTCCTCCATTTATTAGTTTCTCTGCCTGGAATAGCTGTGAGATTGAGTTGTGACATAGACAAATAGACATTTTGTGACTATAATTTCTTGATGGTATTATCACTTCTGCTCTATATGAAGCAATTTGGGAACCGTGTCCCAGCAGGGCTGCTTGTTATAATAAACTAACATTCTCAGTTTACTGTTTGTCGTGAATACAACCAATAGCTCAGATTATACTTTGCTGATGCTACATTTTGAAGAATGCAACTATTAAATGGCATGCATATAATTCAGGTAAATATGGGATAAAGCACTTAAATACTTAGTGATTTAAAAAAGTAGTCCTTGATTAATGATAATTGGACCTGGAAAATTCTTTGCTAAGCAATATGGTCTTAAAGGATGACATCACATGACTTATACCAACTCAGTTCCAGTTGTGGTCATTAAACAAATCCTGCACAGTTGTTGGGTATGAAATCATGTGATTGCCATTTGCAACCTCTTGCTTGGCTTCCCCTTTGTCTTTCTTTTCAAAATCCAGCAGTGATGTTGCAATGGCTGCAACTTTAGGGACCCTTGTACACCACCACTGTAACTTCAAACAGTCAGTCACTGAATCACTGTTTAGTCACTGATTATTAACTGTTACATACCTTATATTACATAGCTTGCAAACCATGTCCTCCTAAGTTTCTAGAATCAAAAGAGTTGGAGAAGAAGTTAGATGTCTTCTGGTCCAACCCTTGGTTCGGGGCAGGAATCCTCTTATCACAGATAAAGGGTTGTCCAAATTTTTGTTGAAAAACTCCAGCAATGTCTAGTAATGGACCTCCAAGGTTCCAGGAAGCAGTTTGTTCCTGCTCTAATTAGAAGGAAATTCCTTTTCCTTTTGAGTTTGACTTCCCTCTGCCAAGCTTCTAGCAGTCTTGCAACAAAGAAAAGTTGTGTACAACAATTAAACATTAAAATGTGACAAGGCTTACATCCTGTTTTGTGTACCTCTATTGAGAAGTCACCTTTTGATTAAGTTTTAATCAGCATGGATCCAATCTTGTAAACGTTTGTTATTTATTCATTTTGGACCATATTTATGTATAATTTCAGGGGATGATGACTACATCAATAGTAACTTACAATCTTTTTGGACTGTTGCCTTCTGGCAGAAGATACAGAACAATTAAAACTTGGACCACATGTTTTCTGAATAGTTTTTATCCCAGAGCTATAATTGCACTCAACAATGAACTAAAGGGCCACCGTTAGTGAGCTGTTGGACAGCATTACGTGGTCTGCGGTGTGGATGTTTGGGTGGTTTAGGGGTGGGGAATTTTGGTGGGTAGGGGTGTGTTTGGGGATTGTTATGTGTGTTGGACCTGGTCTTTGGGTATTAAGTGAATTTCGTTGTATGGGTATACTATGTATACATGCACAATGACAATAACGTTGTTGTTGTTATTGTTATTATTATTATGAGTCCCTGGTCAGGAGGGGAGACTGGGAAGAAAGGAAGGTAGAATTAATGAAATTATAAATCTTTAGGTAGGGTAAATGAAAAGTCCAAGGATTTTTTTTTTATGGGAAAGAATGAACTACAAGGACCTACATTTATTTTTTGGCAGGAAATTCTGTTCTCTGTATGCCACTAAAGAATGGAGTATATAAGTCAATATCCACCTTTATTGCTGAGTGTAGGAAAAGCAATACACTGCTCAATTTAATTGAATATGCTGAACGCAAATACACAACACATTTCATGCTTAAAAATAAGCACAGTGAAGGTGCAGTTCTATATGCATTTTCCTGCAGGTTTATTATTAAATAGGTAAATATGGGATTGTATTGTAAGTATTCCATCTAGTATTGCTTGTATTTCAACTTTGCCAAAGTGACCATCTCCTCTTTAGAAAATGAGGGTGAGAGAAACTGTTTTTAAAAATGTCTATAACATTTCTACCTTTTCTTATATGTATAGCTATGTCAGTTATGTATTTAACATCTGATGGCTTAAGAATGGAACCAAGTATTTGACTTGAAAATACCTATCTATATCAAATCTGGCAAGATATTTTTGTGCCTGATTTCTAGTTAAATAATTTTATTTCCTCACATGCAGAATAGTACATTCAACAACATAGTTAACACTTGTAAAAATACTGGAACAATCTAAATAGCAGCATCCCTTATGTAGTGAAGGAAGAGCCTTATTTAAAACAATAGTAACCGTGTTTTATTTTTTAACTTTTAAAATATGCTATAAAGGACTTGCAGAGGAGGTTTTCCTGTGACTTCAGATTATTCAATTTGCACAGCAATCAAGAATTCTAATAAAGAAGTTTCACATGACTGAGTAGGAGCAACGTGATTCTGTAGGGCATATTCTTATGCAATTGATCAGCCCTATTAATAAAATATCCTTCATTGCTTGATGTAGCTGATAATGATGATGGAGTTGTAGTATCACTCCCCTTCTAATTAGAAATTAATTTGTTGTTTGTAGCTTGTGGCTATATTTGATGAGCAAGATCCGAACCATGGAGGAGATGGTACCAGTGCCAGCTCTACAGGCACCCAGAGCCCTGAGATTTTTGGAAGTGAACTGGGCACAACTAGTGCATCTTACGAAGTAGCAAGTGAAATTGAAGTCACGCCTTCAGTTCTTCGCACAAGTAAGTAAAATCTCTCCATGTTCTTTGCACATTTTATCTTCATTGACTAAGATGCCAAGTTCTGTTAACTCCCGTTGATGCTGGGGAGATTATTCATTATGTATCTCTATCATAAGCCAATTAAAATGCAGAAATGGAGTAAATGTTGAAAATAAACTTGGTTTGGACTGGTGAAAGTGAATGAAAATCCTGTTCTCTGTTCCATTAAAGGACTAGAGGTAGTCCTGAACTTACAACCATAATTGAGCCCAAAATTTCTGTTGCTAAATGAGAGAGTTGTTAATAGCAATAGCACTAAGACTTATATACCACTTCACAGTGCTTTACAGCCCTCTCTAAGCGGTTTACAGAGTCAGCATATGGCCCCCAACAATCTGGGTCCTCATTTTACCCACCTCGGAAGGATGGAAGGCTAACTCAACTTTGAGCCTGGTGAGATTCGAACTGATAAATTGCAGGCAGCCGGCAGGCAACAGAAGTAGCCTGCAGTACTGTACTCTAAAGTGTACCCTCGGCTCTTAACTCATAAGTTAAGTGAGTTTTGTTCCATTTTAAGACCTTTCTTTCCACAGTTGGTAAGTGAATCACTGCATTTGTTGTTAAGGTTGTTAAGTAAATCTGGTTTCCCCATTGACTTTGCTTGTAATAAAGTTGCAAGAGATGGGGATTTTGCAATAACCTTCCCCTGGAGTGGGATGGGAATGGAGATTTTACAGTATCCTTCCCCGACACGCCCACCAAGCTATGCCACGCCTACCAAGCCACGCCCACAGAACCGGTAGTAAAATGTTTTGAATCTGATCACTAGTGTTACTGTCATAATCAGTTACCAAGTGTTCAAATCTTGATCATATGACCACGGGATGCTGCAACAGTGGTGTGAAAAAAGGTCATAAGTCACCTTTTTTAGTGCCATTGTTACCTCGAACCAGTTGTGGGTTTCAAATTTTTTACTATCAATTCTGTGGGCGTGGCTTGGTGTGCATGGCATGACTTGGTGGGTGTGGCTTGGGCATGGCAGGGGAAGGATACTGTAAAATCTCCATTCCCTCCCCAGTCCAGAGGAAGATTACTGCAAAATCCCTATTTCGCCCCGATCAGCTGGAATTTGGGAGGCAGGGAATAGATGGGGGTGGGGCCAGTCAGAAGGTTTACTTCCGGTTCTCCAAACTACTCAAAATTTCTTCTACCGATTCTCCAGAACTGGTCAGAACCTGCTGAAACCCACCTCTCCCTCGAACGGTCATTAAACAAATGGTTGTAAGTCGAGAACTACCTGTACATTGTGAATAGTTCCTTTTGTTTTTTGAACTCCAAAGAATTGTATGGGGCTGTTTCCAAAAAATCCAAGCAGAAATGTGTGTATTTCAAAAAAGGGAATGGATGGATGGTTGACTAGATACAGGAAAAATGTTCTAAATTGCAGATTAAGGAAAACAGTTTACAAAAATGCACATACAGGTCGTTTGCTTAACAGCCATTCATTCAGGACTGAACTTATGTCAGCCCTAAATGGGGTGGTACTTACAACTGGTCCTCAGAGTTCTGGCTGTTGCAGCATCCTGTGGTCCTTTGATTGCCATTTTAACCTTCTTTGCTGGCTTCTTATAAGCAAAGTCAGTGTGGAAGCCATCAGGAGATTAGAAATGCATGGCATTATTGCTTAACGATCCATGGTGATTCACTTAATAACGGCAACCGTAAGTGCTGGAATTTCTATTGCTCAGTGGCCTACAACACTCATTACAACCGGGTCACCTAGCCACAGAAATTCCAATCTCAATTGCTGTAGTTAGCTGAGGACAGCTATAATTAGTCGCTTGTGTATAAAAATGTCTACATTGCTACAGATGCAGGTAAAAATGCAGGTTAACTAATATACTTTCCAAAAAATAAATTGATGTGGAATGGACTTAGGAAGAACGAGAAACCGAGGGGAAAAACAGTTCTGACAAATTCATCCATTCTTATTTGTGTTTCGTATCTACAGTTCCGAAATAGCCAAGCAAGAAGCATTTGCAACTAATGTTCTTTGTTTATAGTTCTGGAATTGCACTTTTGACCTGAAGAATAAAGATGAAAACGATGAAAACAGTGGCTTTAAAATAATAAGTGCTTTGTGCTGTACCATTGATGTGAAGGCTGCAGTGTCCTTTCTTTCTGTCTCCCTCTCCCTCCCTCTCTTTTTCTTCATTCTTTCTTTATTATTTTATAGTTGTACATTAGCTGCTGATGTACTGACTTCATATAACATTTCCAGTCAACTGATTTTTGTTGTCAAAACGAATAACAAAGTTGGAATGGACCTTGGAGGTCTTCTAGTCCAACCCACTGCTCAAACAGGAAACCCTATATGGGGGTCGGCAACCTTAAATACTCAAAGAGCCATTTGGACCCGTTTCCCACAGAAAAGAAAACACCAGGAGCCACAAAACCTGGGTGGGTGTGGCCAACTCGATGTCATTCACTTCCACTCACATGACTCCCCCCTAGCCACTCATACCCAGCCGGTCATTAGGGCAGAGAACCAGTTGTTAAAAACACCAGGAACACAAAATCCTTTTGACACATGTCTCTCTCCCCTCCCTCTCTCCCTCCCTCTCTTCCCTTCTCTCTGTATCTCTCTATGTCTCTCTCTCTCTCCTCCTCTCTTTTTTGTCTCTGCCTCTGCCCTGGCTGCTTCTCCATACCCCACCGTCTCCCTTACCTTCTCAGGCCAGGCGAGGAGTGACTGGGAGGGGAGGGCCAGCCAGTGGTGGGATCACCTGACAGGGATCCACAGCAGAGGTCCCAAAGAGCCGCATGCGGCTCCGGAGCCGCAGGCTGTTGACCCCTGCCCTATACAGATAGTCCTCGACTGAAGACCACAATTGAGCCCAAAATTTCTCTTGCCAAGTGAGACATTTTTTAAGTGAGTTTTGACCCATTTTATGATGTTTCTTGTTTCACTTGATAAATGAATCCCTGCAGTCATTAAGTTAGTCACATGGTTGTTAAGTGAATCTGGCTTGCCCATTGACCTTGCTTGTCATATAAAGTTGCAAAAGGTGATCACATGACCTTGGGACACCACAATCATTATAAATATGAGTCAGTTGCCTTGCCAAGTGTCTGGATTTTGAGCTTGTTTCCACAGGTGTAAGTGTGAAAAACAGGTGCAAGGGTGAAAAATGGCCATAAGTTGCTTTTATCAGTGTCGTCGTAACTTTGAACGTTGACTAAATAAAATAATGTAAGTTGAGGACTACCTATATAGTATAGGGTCAGGAGGAACACCTCCTCTATACTTCCTGTTCTGCCCCAGCTACGGACCGCAAAGAATGCAGCAGACACAAAGTCCGTTCAAATCTTGGTTTACTAAATAAATCAGTCTTTTACAACAACGGTTGTTAATTAACTGCATTAACAGCTGCCAAGAATTCAAAGAATAATAACTGAAAGCTTACTGTGGTTGGCAGAATGCCCAGAAGCAATTTGCAGGAAGCTGATAAGATAAGCAAGACAAGACACAAAGATACGTGAACGAAGTTGTTCCCTGCAAGTTGCTTCAGTCGGCATTCCTCCTTAAATAGGCTAAGGGAGTGGCCAATTAGCCCCAAGCCTTACTCTCGAGGAGATCTCCTCCTGAGGAGCCACTCCTGCCTTTTGGCAGCTCTGCGCGGCCGTGCATCGAGAAGAGACTCCCCCTCTTCATCCTCTTCACTTAAGGGAGCTTCTGGAGGTTCTGAAGGCCCTGGCTGAATCCCTGCCTTTGGTACCACATCTTCTCCAGCCTCCTCATTGTCCAACTCAAGTGCCAGCTGCACAGGCTGCTGGCGCAGCACCACACCAGCTTCCTTGCTGTCTGAATCAGCTACTAGCTGCACAGGCCGCATATGGGCTACAACACTTCCCCAGCTTATTCTCCCTATGTGAACATGCTATAGTTAAGGAGAATGCAAGGACATTTCACTACAAGCATTATTATTTATTTAGAAAATTTATATTGCCTCACATGACGACTCAAGGCGGCTTATTATAACCAGAGCTGCCATTGAAAATAGTGGCCTGCCCTATTAGTCCATTTATTTTCCTCTTGCTACATTCCATGCAGAGTGTATATTTCATTGTTCGGATGTCATGCTGATAGACCCAGGGAAACAAGCTTTGTCTTTATTTCACAACATGTTAGAAGTTGGCCAAAGGCAAAACAATGACTTGAAGCGCCATTGTGATTGTCATCCTATATTTCTGAATTTCTATTTACTTTTTTCTGCCCAATCTTTCCCTCATTTCTTTTTTTGCAGTGTTTATGAAGCAGAGTAATATATCTTTGAGTTATGGGGTTTCGCCCTTGTAGGCTCATTTTTCTTGTGGCTTTCTAAAACCTAGCAGGCGATTGGAGTCTGACATTCTGTTATGGAATAATCTTGTCAGCTCAGAAGCCTTCACAGCTTATCATGTGGGAGCAAGTTGAGTTGATAAATTCCCCGTGAAGCAGTGAGGTGAGAAAGTGAAATCAATTATTAGATCCCCATCACCCTCCAGAAATACCATAGGATGAACGACTGAGAAGGATGGTGCTTTCTGTGTCCTGTTTTCAGGCACTGTAAAGAATTTCAAAGGATGTGACTTTCTTTTCTAGTACTAAACGTGCAGATATATACACATGTTCTCTATTATCTTCTCCAAAAGGGAAATTGAAGAAAGGTTAGGTTCAATATAGGTAGTCCTCGACTTACAATCATGACTGAGCTTAAATTTTCTATGGCTAAGTGAGACAGTTGTTAAGTGATTTTTGCCCCATTTTACGATCTTCCTTGCCACAGTTGTTAAGTGAATCATTGTAGTTAAGTTAGTAACACAGTTGTTAAATGAATCTGGCTTCCCAATTGACTTTACTTGTCAGGAGATTGCAAGTCACGTGACCTGGGAGGGGGGCACTGTAGCCGACATCAATATGAGTCAGTTGCTGAGCAGCTGAATTTTTAATCACATGACCATGGGGGATGCTGTAATAGTTGTAAGTTTGAAAAATAGTCATGTCACTTTTTTCAGTACCGTTATAACTTTGAATGGTCACTACATGAACTGTTGCAGGTCAAGAACTACAAGCATAAGAAGGAACTTGTGTGCCCTTTAAGGCCTGGATGTGGTCAGTGCTAAGACAGTTCTCCAGCTCAGTGATAAATAATCTTTTTCTGGTCATGTGCCGAAAGTACACATGTGTGTCAGCACCCATAAAGCAATGTGCCCCACCTGTGCATGTGTGCATGATCCCCCCACACGTCCCCCACATGTACCTGTGACCCCCTACGCCCCATTTTGGGCCTAGTAGGCCTCCTGCAGCATTCTGGGCCCAAAAAAGGCTGTGGGTGGGGCCCCCACACCCCCTGTGCTTCCCAGCACATGCACGTCCGACCCCTGTGCATGTGCGTGCGACCCCCGTGCATGTGTGTGCATCTCCCACATGCACCCCACCCCCACACACATCTGGAAAATCAGCTGGCCAGCAGGAGGCATACACACATATGCTCAGTGGAGCTGAGCTGGGCGACGGTTCCTGTGCTCGCAGAGAGGGCTCTGCTTACCAGCTGTGGCACACATGCCATAGGTTCGCTATAACAGTTCTAGCCTGTAGATGGAGCTAAGACAAAAATGAAAGTTGCTTTAATGTGCTTGACACTTTATAGTAGTTTAATTTGATTGTTTTCATTTTGCCACAATAAAGATATACTGTTTGGAGGCATTTGGAGGACAGTGAATGAATTGATGCATTTTTTTTCAAGAACTGGAACGTATTTATTTCTGATGTTAGTAGAGGCATTGGTCATTGGTGGTGGTACCACTAGATTTCCTTAGCCGGGATAATCTCCTGTGTTTGAACATCCAGCTCCCAGAATTCCCCAATCATTGTGGCCATTGCTAAATCAATCTCTCTCTCTCTCTCTCTCCCTCCCTCCCTCTCTCCCTCCCTCC
>WNWU01013631.1:2005709-2032163 GCA_012654045.1 Ptyas mucosa | reverse complement strand
TCTCTCTCCCTCTCTCTCTCTCCCTCTCTCTCTCTCTCTCTCTTTCTGTGTGTGTGTGTGTCTGGAGAAAGGTTTTCTAAATTACTGCCTGCTTAAAATCATAAGTTGGAAAAATGCAAGGTGGTGTATTTGCATGACATCAATGCTTAGAGAAAAAGCGTGTGAAATATTTTGGCAATTTATCCTGGTAAATTAAAGGCAGTGTTTTGTTGTACCACTTAAAAGAATTTCTTCCTTTGAGAATATCCTTTTGTTCTTCAGAATGCTATACCGTGCTGATAATTGAAACCATACTAGCAGGGCTACAGAAAACTGACTTTGAAATTCCTGATTTAAATCTACTTTTAAAATGGAAATAATATCCTTGTTGAATTTCCTTTTTTGACTTAGGAAGCATGGCACACAAGGGGCATTGTCCATATTTCAAATAATCACCTTCATATTATTCCACCTCTGTTCAGCTCATAAAACGCATCTAGTATCTGGGTAGTTTCAGATTCTGATTATTACATGTTGGCAGGATCATATATCTATTAATTAGATTGGAGATGGGATGCAAAATTGCTGTAATTATTGTAATTTTCCAGCTAATTGTAGGGTTGGTGGTGAATATTTTCCTTCCGCAAAGTGAAAAACAGTATTCCATTTCAAATTGTTAGTAGTGGTTGTAGATTCTTCTCTCTCTTCTTTGGTGTTTTTTTAAATAATTTTATTATTATGTTTTCTTTGAAGATGCTTTTTCTAAATATTGAATGGATTATTTTATTGGCCAAAGTAGCTCAGATGGTAAAACTTACATTTTATCCTGCTATTCACACTCACTGGCAAGGTAACAGTGCAAGCACTGTTTGGCTGCACGTCTAAGCATATTAGGCTAAGGTTAAATGAGTTGCTGAGATTTTCATTTTCTTTTGTTCAGGTTGCCATGTTACCCTTTCTTTTCTTTTCTTTTTTTTTTCTTTTGTATTTGTGTATAAATTGAACCACCTTCCCTAGAAAGAGAAGGTTAGGTATATCAGCTCCAGCTGAGAAAGTAATATGCATCTGGAATTCTATCGCCCCTTCCCCTGCACAAATATATAAGCATACATTCTTTGTAGTGTAGATAATGCAGAATTCGATCTTTGCAACGAAGCAAGATTAATGCTGCACAACCAAGTCTTTGTGATCTCCTATAATGAAACCACACAAACCATATTGTATATTTGCTTATTGTATGATGTGCGGAACATAACTGTCTTCCTTCCCATTTTCTGCTGACGTTTTATTTGGTGGTGGTGGTGTTATTATTTCTTTCGCTGAACTTTTTGGTGCAGCATTTTGTTTTGGAAGACCTAGAGCTCTCCCCACCCCCCACACCTTCTAACCCCCCCCCTTCCCCCACCCCAGCCTTCTTTGGTTGGATAATGGATTTCTGTATGCTTTGGAGAAGAACTGAGAAACTTGCTGTAGAAGATGGGCTGTGGAACTGAAGTTTATTCCCTGCTGAAATGCATCATCTGCAGGCACAGGTGAAAATTGCCAAAACTAATGAGCAATTTGGTAGATAAGATAGCTTGTCACTCTGTGGAAGTGGGGCCACAGTTGCACTTGCCTGTGAACCAATTTGTTTATTTTCAAGGATAACTATTAAATACCATAAATATAATTTTGGTTCCCTTGCCATCACAAAGCCACCAGCTTTCATATAATTATGTAGACTAACTTTATATAGAGAGAGAATAATTTAACGATATACATTCTGCCTTATCTATTAATTGTGGATTGGAGATGACTACTCTGAAAAAGATTTTTTGTTTACACCCCCCCCATAGGGGTTGGGGGGCTGCTTACCTAGGATAAATCCCAATCCCATATTAATAGCAAATTTATCTGTTGCCCCACCTCAAAGACACTGAATGGATTAAATGATAATTGAACTTTCTTAAATAATGATCTAGTCAGTTCACACATAATTTGAGGATGAAAATATTAGGGCAACATGTTCTTTCTCTTCTTCAAGGAAATCTTGAATTATTACAGGAGAATGTAGTTGATTTTTAGAATTCTAGATCAATAGCATTTCATTGAAATGTCACCTTCCCCCCCTCCAAGAATAGATGTTCACGATATTCCCATTTCAATATGTTCTCAGAACTACCCAATGACATGGGTTAAGTTGAGATGTCCCAACTCAGTAGGGAGTCGAACCTGGTTCTCCACAGGATAATAAACACTGTAATTGGTATTCCATCCTGCCTCTCTTTTCATGCTCAGTCATTCTGTGCACCTGCCTTGATTGACTTTGTGATCTGGAGAAGAAAGAAGAGAAGAAAAATGCTAGCATTTTCACCGACTTCCCAGTCCTTTCACCATCTGGCAGATTGGTGTACGAAAATTCTGTCTTGACAGAAAAGCAGGATAAGGCAATCCAAGTTACACAAGCTCCTTGCCCCAGAGAATGGCTGAGCTGTCTAAGCAAACAAGTCCAAAAAAGGTATCCAAATTAAAACAGCCCTGACAAAAGTCCTCCTGCTTGAATAAACACAGCAAAGGGACTTTTGATCTCTTTCCAGCGAATTGTTTGCAGTGTGGAACTATCTTACCAAGGTTTTCCTTACTTCCAGCTTACTTCTGCTTTTCTGTAACTTAAATTCATCATTATATGATCTGGAAAAAGGGACGCGGTGGCTCAGTGGCTAAGATGCTGAGCTTGTTGATTGAAAGATCAGCAGTTCAGCGGTTCGAATCCCTAGTGCCGCGTAATTTATTTATTTATTTATTTATTTATTTAATAAAATTTGTATGCCACCCAATCTCCAAGGACTTAGGGCGGCTCACAACAACAATCGACCAAGCAACTGTTAAAAACAACAAATATACACAAAAATATCAAGAAAGGTTTTTTTTTTTAAAAAAATTAAAATATACTACCCCATCAGTCCAGGCTAAGGGACATAAATAGACACGTTTTCAATTCACAGCGGAAGGTGTGAAGGTCGGGCCAACCGGAGCCCCAAGGGAAGTTGATTCCAAAGGGTGGGGGCGCTCACCGAGAAGGCTCTACCCCGGAGGTCGCCAGCCAACATTGTCTAGCCGATAGCATCCTGAGTAGGCCCTCTCTGTGAGAGCGCACCGGGCGATGAGAAGTTGATGCTGGTTGCAGGCTTAGGTCCAGGCTATTGCAACAAATAGCCTGGGCCTAAGCCATGAAGGGCTTTATAGGTTAACACCAGCACCTTGAATCTCACCCGGAGGGCAACCGGCAACCAATGCAAGCCATGCAGGAGTGGTGTAATATGGGAATATTGGGTCTCTCCCGCAACAACCTGCGCGGCCGCATTTTGTACCAGCTGAAGCCTCTGGGTGGTTTTCACGGGCGGCCCCAGGTAGAGAGCATTGTAGTAGTCGATTCAGGAGGTGACTAGCGCATGAGTGACTGTGTGTAGGGCATTCGGTCCAAGTATGGGCGCAATTGGCGCACCAGGCGAACCTGGGCAAATGCCCCCCTGGTCACGGCCGTGATATGACCGTCCAGACTCAGCCGTGAATCCAAGAGGATGCCCAAGTTGCGCGCCCTGTCTACGGGGGGCAGCACCCAATAGACAGCATTGGAACCTCTTGCTCAGCCCAAGATGCCGGTATCCACAGCCACTCGGTCTTGGCCGGGTTAAGTTGAAGCTTCAAGGTGGCGGGAAAATTCCTCCATCCAAAGATACCGTTATCACTGCCTGGATCCAACTGTGTGTCACCTTCTGAGCTGCATAAACCAGCTAGGAGGGACATGGGTCCAGTTGCAAGTGCTCAGCTTCCTCAGGATCCTGTCCACTTCCTCTGGGGTAACAGGATCGAACTCTTCCCAGACAACAAGACCCACCGCCTCCCCACCATCCGACCCTGCACAGTCAGAGTCCAAGCCATCCCGAATCTGAGTGATCTTGTCCCGCAGATGTTGGCTAAACTTCTCGGCTTGCCCCGGCAAAGGGTCCTCCCCTGCCCTTTGATACAGGAGGGAACGGGATACCCTGACAGGCAGCTGGGTGATTATCTGCAGATGCGATGAGGGCAGAGAAGTATGTATGCTTCGCCACCGCCATTGCCTCTAGGTAAGACTGTGTGAATGATCTTATCTGGGCTCGGTCAGATTTGGAACGACTAGTCCTCCAACAGCTCTCTAGGCCTCTCCTCCTGCGCTTCATCCCCCGGAGCTCCTCAGTATACCAAGCCGGGGTCTATACCGGGTCAGAGGCCTCAAAGGCATGACACAGTCAAGAGCTCCAGTAGCTGTCCTATCCCAGGCCTCCACAAGGGTCTCGACCAAGGCGTGGGAGAGAGAATGGAATCATCCCAAGATCCGTCTGGAATCTCTCCGGGTCCATCAGGTGCCCGGGGTGGAACTAGATGGTCGGTACGTGATTAGCAGGCCCAATTGACCCTGTGGACCCCATCTCATGAGGAGGATTTCACATCCATCTATCTGCAGAACAGTGACCTCCTGCGGACTGAGGGCTTCCCTGATAACAACTGCCACCCCACCTCCCCTTCCCTAGGCCCTCGGTTGGTGCAGCACCCGGAAACCTGGTGGGCAAAGTTCAGTCAGAGGGACACCTCCCTCTGAGCCCAACCAGATTTCCGTAATGCAAGCCAGGTCTGCATTTTCCTCCTCAATCAAATCCCAAATGAAGGGAGCTTTGTGAACCACAGACCTGGCATTAAAATAGACCAACTGGAGCCCAGTGTCCCCATCTCTCAAACCCCCAGGAAGTCGGATAGAACCAGGAGGGTTGGAGCATGCCACTGTTCGAAGACAGTGGGGGCAAGCTCCCGAATATTGATACGGCCCTCAGTTCATCCACATGCCTCCATTCCCAATCACAACCGGAATATGAGCTCCCACCCTTTCCCTTAGGGCACCCGGTAATGGGGTGAGCTCCTGTTACTTGTCCCAGCTTCTGCCAACCTAGCAGTTTGAAAGCACATAAAAATGCAAGTAGAAAAATAGGGACCACCTTTGGTGGGAAGGTAACAGCGTTCTGTGTGCCTTTGCCATTTAGTCATGCTGGCCACATGACCACGGAGATGTCTTCGGACAGCGCTGGCTCTTCGGCTTTGAAACGGAGATGAGCACCATCCCCTAGAATCAGGAACAACTAGCATATATGTGCGAGGGGAACCTTTACCTTTATATGGTCTGGACCTAGTAGAGAACAGATTGTGGCGTTCCTCTAGCCAAGAAACCACTCCTCTTAGTTGTCTCTTCTTCAAAGCCAATCTTATTCAGATCCTTCAGATGCTGTAAGTCACTACTTGGTTCTACAGATCAATGGTTGACCCCTTTAATTTGCCATTGGACTTCTGTTAGCCTTAAGAAATCTTGACCGGTCACTAGCAAGATGGGATTATTGGAAAAAATTGTCTATTTTTCTATTAGAGGTTGTATGCAAAAATGTAATTCCAGTTTATGTGACTTGGATGGTCATGAGAATCTGAAGTGAGACATTCGCCTGAGCCAATTTGGGGTGGGGGGGATAAGAGGAAGAGGTAGACGACCCACAGCAAGCTGTTCTTGTTGTTTTCCTCCAATGCACAGATGTCATTCCCTTGAGACTAGGAGCATAGAGTAGGTGGAGCAGGAAAGATTTCATCCATGGTTCCACCCTGTGGTGCTGTCTAATCAAGGGAGAGTTGAAGCAGATAACAAACCAAGACTAGAGCCCAGCTGTTTCTTTTCCCTGAGCTATCTGGGGAACCTTCAGTGCAAAACTTCCATTTAAAATGACACCTACCTTCCCAAAAGTAAGAGAGGAGGAGGGGAAAAGTTGCTTTCCCATATACAAATTTGTTGTGAAAGGTTCCTGGAAATTCAGCCTCCTCCTCCTCCTTGTCTCCATAAATTCAATTTTTCTATAAAATGCAATCAGCCTTTTTTTTTTTTTTTGGTTTCTTTGTTTGTTAGCCAGCAGTGTGGATTTCTGCTTTTCTATATTGTGAATGATTTTGTCAGCACCAAAGCGAGGCTGATAAAACGTCTTCCTTCCCTTGATAAGGATCACTTTGTTTATCTGTCCAGACTGTATTTACTTTTCATTTCCCTTTAATGTGAGAAATTGCTTTGCAGTCTCAGTTTGAATTTTCTTTCTCCCAGCTGGAGAAATGCTTTGTAAGTTCAGATTTCCCAGCCTTCCCCTACAGATATGTTGAAATACAATACCTAGAATCCCTGGTTGGTGGAAAGGTTGGAAGCAGAAGATCTTTTTACATTTTGAAGGGACCAGATTGGAGAAGGCTGCTCCAGGTGATAATACATTATTTATTTATTTTGTAAGAGAAAATAGAAGACCAGATATAGATGCCGGCCCATGTAGAATAAATATAAGGTTATAATCAGTCAAGGCAAGAATAAGAGAAACCTGAGATAAAATAGAACAGGGGTGTCAAACTCAAGGCCCGGGGGCCTGATCTGGCCCGCCAGATGGCCCACGGGGCTCCCTGGAGACAGCAAAGGACCGACTTGCAGTGCCTCTGTCAGCAAAAGTGGAGGTCGGGAGGGCCGTGTGTGGCCCTCCCAAGCTCTGTTTTTGACTGCGCTGGCCTCCTGCAACTCTCTGCCAGAGAAAACAGAGCTTGGTTTTTGCCAGCAGAACACTAAGGCCACCACAGGTGCCTCCGACACGAGTGACAGCAACCTAGCCATGCCCACCCTGGCCATGTCCACCTCCCCCCCAGATCAAACATAACCCTAATGTGGCCCTCGATGAGTTTGACACCCCTGAAATAGACTCATATAGCTTTCAATCATTCTTCCCACCCAAATAGGGATATCTGGATAAGGGTGTCAATAAAGGAGTCCTGGTGGCGCAGTGAACTAATTCACTGTTATTAAGATCAGCTGCTTGCAATTACTGCAAGTTCAAATCCCACCAGGCTCAAGGTTGACTCAGCCTTCCATCCTTTCTAAGGTAGGTGAAATGAGGACCCAGATTGTGGGGGCAATAAGCTGACTTTCTATAAATATACAAAAGTATGAAGGCTATTGCTTAACGCACTGTAAGCCGCCCTGAGTCTCCGGAGAAGGGCAGCATATAAAATCAAATTTAAAAAAAAATCAAGTTTCAGTTTCAGTTTATTTAGATTTATATACCACCCTACTCCCGAAGGACTCAGGGTGGTGAACAGCCAAAGATAAAACATATACAATATAAAATTTAAAAAACAATTTAAAACGTATTAAATAAATTTGGCCTATACTAATTAAAACACCCCTGTTTTTAAAAACAGATTAAAATTAAACAATTAAAAGGAGTTAGGCCAGCCCAGCTGGTTGGAATAAAAAAGTCTTGAGGGCACTGTGGAAAGTGCGTAAATCCAGGATCCTCCGTATCTCCGGGGGGAGCTCATCCCAAAGGGCAGGTGCCCCCACAGAGAAGGCTCTCCCCCTGGGGGCTGCCAGACAACACTGTTTGGCCGACGGCACCCTGAGGAGCCCCTCTCTGTGGGAGTGTACTAGCCGGCGAGAGGCTACCAGTGGCAGAAGGCGGTCTCATAGATACCCAGGTCCTGAGCCATGGAGTGCTCTAAAGGTGGTAACCAATACCTTGAAGTGCACCTGGAAGACCACCAGGAGCCAGTGCAGCTCGTGCAGCAGAGGTGTTACATGGGAACCCGCATGGCCGCATTCTGGACCAGTTGGAGCCTCCGGGTGCTTCTCAAGGGAAGCCCCATGTAGAGATTGCCAAGTTGGCAATCAGAGCAACACAATTAAAGCTGAACCCCTTGTACAAGAATGCAGTGTTGGTACTGAGGGCCCCTTATGTTGTGCAGTCATGATTATCAATTTTATTGTTTAAAATTACTTCCATGGGCATTGCTCTGTCAAAATTCAGAGTCCACTATACCAGGGGTCCTCAGTTTGGAACTGGTTGCACAAGTGGGTGGGAGCATGTAAGTGGCAGGTGCATGTGCCTGATGCTCACACAAATGGAGCTTCATGTTTGACTGCAAGCGTGAGTGCCTACCAATTGTACAAGTGGAACTGTGCACAGAAAGAGGGGCAACCACCATTTGTGCGGCTCACAACCATCTCCTCCCCCCGTCATTACTGCCGCTGGTCTGCAAAGCCAGAAAGTTTAGGGACTGCTGCACTATACAACTAGAGGGAGAGGAGACTTTTTAAAAATTAAATTTGAACTTTGGTTCTGCAGTAGTACATGAGGTTCCCATCTTCTATTCTGTAATTCCTGAGATTCCCTTAACAGTTGTTCTGTTTCTCTTCAGAGTACAGTTGTTCTGTACAGGAGAGCTGGTTGATCAATAGTCATGTTCTAGAATCTATCTTTGGATGTTTTCTACTTTCACAACTGCTCAGGGAAAAGATTGACAAGCAGTAAATTCTTGGTTGGAGGATTTCAAGGGAAACAGGGATAATTTATCAGAACAAAAACTTCTTGCTAATGTATAGTATATCCAAATAAGGAGTGCAGTGACTCACAAGATTAGAACTCTAGGCTGACAGTTTGCAGGGCCATGTTTGAGACCCATTGCTGCTAAAAGTAGGGGTGGGGCAAGCACCGTCATCCAGCAGTTCAAAAGCAGGCAACTGCAAGTAGATTAATGGGTACCATTTTGTAGGGCAACTTCATGGGGACATCTCCTTGGCAATGGTGATGTCCTTTTGCCGCGTAAGTACTTTGGTGCTTTTGACATGGGAAAAAAAAAGTATATTAACATTGTTGTTAGGGGAACTATTAGTTCATTTTAAGACTGATACTTGAATTTCTTTCTTTTTGCTTCTCATCTCTTTTCCCTTTTGGTCACATCGTTGGGATACCAAGTTTTGTACAGGAATTGAGTTTCTCTTCTGGTATCATAACTATACCAGAGCCATTTTGTGGCTGGTGAATGCAAATACTCTATGTCTACCCTGTTTCCCCCAAAATAAGACATCCCCTGATAATAAGCCCAATCGGGGTTTTGAACGCATGGCAATAAGGCCAAGCACTTGTTTCAGGGTTCAAAAAATATAAGACAGGGTCTTATTTTCGGGGAAACATGGTAATAATGATTGAATTGATGTGCATCAGCCAGAGTTTCATGTGGGAGAATAATAAAATACAAATACATCAATAGTCTAACAATAATTGTCATGCATATGTCTGTCAGTTGAAACCACTACTCACGTGACATAAGAATGCAACCTGCAATTAACAGTTCTTTCTGAAGAAAGCTTTCCTGGGATGGTACAGTAAATACAAACATGTAGTCTTCAACTTCCGATTATAATTGAGCCCAGAATTTATGTTGCTAAGTGAGACAGTGGTTGCATGTTTTGCTCCATTTTATAATCTTTCTTGTCACAGTTGTTAAGTGGGTCATTGCAGTTACCAAATCAATAGAAATAGAATAACAGAGTTGGAAGGGACCTTGGAGGTCTTCTAGTCCAACCCCCTGCCCAGGTAGGAAACCCTACATCACTTCAGACAATTGGTTATCCAACATCCTCTTAAAAACTTCCAGTGTTGGAGCATTTACAACTTCTGGAGGCAAGTTGTTCCACTGATTAATTGTTCTAACTGTCAGGAAATTTCTCCTTAGTTCTAAGTTGCTTCTCTCCCTGATTAGTTTCCACCCATTTGCTTCTTGTTCTACCCTCAGGTGCTTTAGAGAATAGCTTGACTCCCTCTTCTTTGTGGCAGCCCCTGAAATATTGGAACACTGCTCTCATGTCACCCCTACTCCTTCTTTTCATTAAACTAGACATACCCAGTTCCTGCAACCATTCTTCATATGTTTTAGCCTCCAAATCATCTTTGTTGCTCTTCTCTGCACTCTTTCTTCAGTCTCCACATCTTTTTTACATCATGGCGACCAAAACTGAATGCAATATTCCAATTGTGGTTTTACCAAGGCATTATAAAGTGGTATTAACACTTCACGTGATCTTGATTCTATCTATATAATATAGTTATTATATTATATCAACCCAGTTATATAATAACTGGGTTGATAAGGGAATCTGGCTCACCCATTGATTTTGCTTGTCAGAAGGTTGCAAAAGGAGATCCCGGAACATTGTTATAAATATGAGTCGGTTGCCAAAGCATCCGAATTTTAACTACTTGACCATGGGAATGCTGCAATAATTGTTAAGTGTAAAAAATGTTCATAAATAACTTTTTAAAAGTACTGTTGTAATTTTGAACAGTCATTAAACAAATGATTATAAGCTGAGGACTACCTGTGCATCGGGAATAGTTCCTTTGGTTTTGAACTCCAGAGAATTATACAGGATGTCTCCAAAAATGCAAGTAGAAATGTGTGGATTTGAGAAAAAAACAATAGTGGATGGCTAACTAGATACAATACATGCAGGAAAAATATTCTAAATTGCATATTAAGGAAAACAGTTTACAAAAATGGATGTACAGTTCGCTTGCCTGGCATACTGAAATTGTCACAAATATGAATTGGTTGCCATGCATCCAAATTTTGACAATGTGTCTGTGGAGATACTGCAACAGTAATGTAAAAAATTGTCATAAGTCACTTTTTTCAGTTCTGTTGTAACTTTGAATGGCCACTAAATGAACTGTTGCATGTTGGGGGCTACCTTTACATGGAACATTCCATTAACTTTCTAAAGTGTGATCTCAGCATTTTTTACTTTAAGGTCAATAGTTTGCAGGGTGACAAGCCTGTGGTCAAGGCTCTGAAAATGGTCTCCTAGTATAGTGGTCCCAACCTTTCCAGTTCTGAGGACCGGTGGGTGGGAAGAGGAGATGGTTATGTGAGAGCTGTGGGCATACCTGCTTAGCTCAGTATGTCTCTCTTGTGTGAAACTCTATTTATGCGAGTGGCGAGCCACCACTTGCACAAATTAAGCTTCACACACACATGTGACTGCCCACTGTTTGCACAAATGGAGATGTGCACACACACTCTCCTGCTGCTTTATACAGGCCTGTTCTGAACAGGCCATGGTCCAGTACTGAGCTGCGGCCCAGGGGTTGGGAATTCCTGTCCTAGTAGATTTAGAATCTAAATATACCAGTGGGGAAGAACAGAGTAAGGTATGGAAAGTTTGTAGTTATGGAACAAAAGTGAGTCCAAGAGAATTCATTTGTCTGCAATTTTGATGGATGTGGGCAGAGCTAGCATTTTTTTAAAAAAAAATTGAGCCAGATTTACTATTACATTGTTCACCATTGAGCTTGATATATGAAATGCATTAAACAATTTTGACTGTCAGCATGCATGATTTAGCATTCTATATGTGAAAATATATGATTTACTGCCTTGTAGGGGTATCAGAATAGTACTACAATAGTCTGGATTCACAATTTTACTTTCTGTACCTGAAAATTAGCTTGTTCCCTTTCTTTAATGTTTTGCAGGATTATTATTTTTTAAATAATGAATTTCATATTGCTAAGAAACATATGTGGCTCTTGGTTAGAGAGGATTCTGTGCTGTGTGGAATTAAAGTTGTAAAAATGTCAGTTTACATAACTTAAGATCAGTAGCATTGAAATGAGGTGAAGTAATTGAAATCTAGATGTATTAAGAGAGGAAAATACATAACATTATAGAGTAACACCAATTTCACCATTTCAGTTATCTTGTCTTTTAAGATAATTTGTCATACAAATTGTATTTTAAATAGTAATATTCTTTAAATATTACACTTGTTTGAAAAACAGCTGCATGAGTTGAGATAATATAGTTATTTCAGCTTATCGTTGAAAAGGTGCAACTGAACTGTCTTAATAATTAAGTGAACAACACATATATATCAGTGCATTAATTGACTGCAGTGCTTCAATTTAGAATTTGCTAAAGTTCCTTTTTGCCCATTTATTCCTTCAAACATTAATTCTGATTTTAGCAATTCCTTCCAACCAAAAGTGGTGATATGTTAGTCCAGATTCTTGATACTCAGTAGTTCCTTGAGATGTGCTTTCACATAATTTGAAAAGATTTAGTGGTTCTGAAACTTGATTCAGATTAGCAAATGTTGAAGGAATCAGTAGTTTAATCCTGAACATTCAACAGAAATATGTATGGGAACAGGTTTTTACTACTAGGTTTTCAAACTCTGCTTAACAAAACCTGATCTGTGAATGGCAAATACATATTCAAAAACCACCGTGAAGAATACTGCTGTGATATTCTGACAGCTATTCTCAAAGGAAGGAATTTTTTTTTTAAAATGGGGCTATTTATCTACCATTTTCGAGTCATTTCCGAGGTAAAGTAGCTGGTTCATTCTTGGCATTTAAGCAGGCATTTGCTTGTGTTGGCATTTCTCCAGGGCTAACTCTATTTAATTTAATCACTGAAGGAAGCATGCCCCTTTTGGTAAATAAACCATTGCCAGAGAGAGAGATATTTTACAGAATATATAAACCTATTTTAACTTTTGGTCCTTTGTTGTTCCTAAGAACATAGCTCTCATTCATAGTCCTTTCATGTTCTCTACTTTGGTGATTGAAAATGGATTTTAACTGAGTGATATCTCAGTAATACAGACAGAAAAATAGCAGACACAACTATAAATGAATGGAAAGCATGTCTTGAGTATCATCATAAATAATGCTTTTGCAGTATTGTCGTAAATATTGCTTTCTAAAACGTGTTTCAATTAAGGACATATTTCTTGGCAATATTTTCAGAATGGGATGAGTTTGCATCACATAATCATCACATAATCCCCACTGTCTCCTTTATAGCATGGAACTAATCTTGAAGCATGTCTGGTACCTTATCAGATAAAGAAGGTGTCAGCTAATGTTGCAAGACATTCTGATTACATTTATACCCTGCCACAATTGTACAAAAGTCCTTTATTTACAACTGGGAGATTAGCGACCAGCCTGATTAGCAGCCATTTGAAGTTATGATGGACCTCCCTAAAACCTATTTACAACCCAGATTCAAAGTTATGGTAAGTACTCCTTCACTATGACCAGAGGATTACATTTTGTGGGGTTCACAACCAGCTTGCAATTATGTCCATTTATATCATCCCATTTTTACTTTCAGTTTCCAACAGCAAACTCTCCATTGGGTATTATGTATTAGCTTAGCGCAGGGGTCTGCAACCTTAAATCCTCAAAGAGCCATTTGGATCAGTTTCCCACAGAATAGAAAAGAACCGGGAGCCACAAAACCTGGCTGGGCATGGCCAACTTGATATCACTCACTCCCACCCAGTCACATGATACATCCCCAGCCATGCCTACCCAGGTTCTGTGGCTCCCAGTGCTTTCTTTTCTGTAGAAAACAGGTCTCCCCCCCTGACAGCATGAATAAATGAGATGATACTTCCCGCCTACCAGCCATTTGGAAACCCGCCCTCATTGACAAACGAGTCCCTAACACAAAGAATGACACCAGACCCATACTCACGAAAACCACACAGGATATCACCACCACACTTCCATGCAAAAAGCAAACCCAGACCCACACCGATGATGAGGCACGACCACAGACCAGAAGCCAGACCACAGCTGCATCATTGGCCACTTTAAACCCCTCCAATCCATACATGAAGCAAACTGACACCCACCATGAAGATGTGGCACGACCACGAACGCGAAGCCAAACAACAGCAATGCAGCTCACCAGCTCAAATCCCCCTGCACTCAGACTAACCCAAGCACAGCCAAGCCCCCACCCAAACAGAGCACACCCCCATCCAATCAGAGCACAGCCAACCCCCCATCCAATCAGAGCACAGCCAGGCCCCCAACCAATCAAAGCACACCTCCACGCAATCAGAACACAGCCATGCTCCCACCCAATCAGCTCCCACCCCCACTGGCAGTTAAAAGGAAGAAACAGCTGCAATCACACATTGCTCCTGGAAGCACGAAGCCGAGAACACCAGCCTGAAGATGACGAATGAGACTTCGTCGAAACGTTGTCAAGACACTTCCAATCATACGCGGGAGAAAACCCGAATAACCAAAGAGCTACATACAAGTACCTTGAAAACCTCAGAAAACACACACACGCGCACGCGCGCGCACACACACACACATAAATGTGTATGTGTGTGCGTGTGTGCGTGTGTGTACAGTTAATATCTCGGGTTTCTTCCCGTGTAATTGTAAACATATCCTTAAAAGGGTAGTATATATATAAGTGTGTGTGTGTATGTTTTTCTATCGAAGCATCTGGTCTACCCCAATATGGGAGGGAGTATACTGCTTCTCTTTCACCTTTCAGCTCCAATCCAGGAGCCCTCAAGCAGTCACAAAAGAGTCAGTGGCGTCTGACTATATATAATCAGCAAGTACAGGGGTGCTTCATTGCCACTGTGGAATATAGAGCAAGTCTCTATCCCTTGCCGGCACCCTTACCTTTTCAGGCCAGACAAGGAGTGACTGGGAGGGGCGGGGCCAGGCAGTGGTGGTTCAGCCAACAGGGAGCCACATCAGGGGGACAAAAGAGCTGCATGTGGCTCTGGAGCCACAGGTTGCTGACTCCTGGCTTAATGACTGTTGCATTTATTTAATGACATTTGCTTAACAACTGTTACAAAAAAGTTTATAAAATTAGGCCATGACCACCAAAGACTTATGACCATAATTCTGGGCTCAGTTATGATTGTAAGTCAAGAGCTATCTGAATTTGGTAAGTTATTATGCTTAATTGGAAGGAACTGGTTTGATTGCCAGTTTTCTGGGCACAATTCAGAACACTAGTTTTAACATGTAACCAGTGTCTGATGATGGAAGGATGTAGAGCTGATTCAATCATCCTACCCAATGAGTTATACATCAGTGGCTTTGTATCAGAGCAGAAGGAAGTGTCAAATAGAACACTGCTAAATACCATGCTAGGCTTTTTGCTGCTCAACATAATTATACATTGCATGAAAGAGGCATTAAAAAATACAATTATAAAATTTGAGGGGGCAAAAATAAAGATGGCAAATACCTCAGATCGGAGTGTCAGACTCGATTTCATTGAGGGCTGCATCAGGGTTGTGTTTGACCTCAGGAGGCTGGGGTGGGTATGGCCAGGGTGAGGGTGGCCAGCCTGACGTCACTTGTGTTGAGGGCCACCTGTAGTGGCCCGAATGCTCTGCCAGCGAAAACAGGCTCCTGAGCTCTGTTTTCAACTGGGACAGCCTCCTGCAACCCTCTGCCAGCAAAAACGGAGCTCGGGAGGGCTATGCACAGCCCTCACAAGCTCTGTTTTCACTGGCAGAGGCACCGCAGGCTGGTCCTTTGCTATTTTCAAGGCGGCCTCGCAGGCCAGATCTAAGCACCTCGTGGGCCGGATCTGGCCCCCAGACCTTGAGTTTAACACCCCTGCCTTAGATAATAGCATTAAAATTCATGAACACCTTGATAAGCTAGAACAATAGTCAGAAACTTACAATTTGTAAGTATTTCAACTTACAAATGGAAAGTTTTACATTTAGGTAAGAAAATCAAAGGCATAAGTATCATGAGCATAGAATGAGGTTGAGCAGAACTATTGTTGAGCAGGGTATACAGTATACAAAACAATACCAGTCTTTTTTGGTGGATCACAAGCGTAACACGATTTGCTTCACAAAAAGCAATCATAGATTTCATCAGCAGAAATGTAGGGTCTAAATGGACATGTTGTGATTCTTCTCTATAGTTTGTTGTTCACACTAGACATAGATTATTGAGTCCACTTCTGGGCACCCCATTTTAGGGAGAACATTGACAAATTGAAATACATTCAGATGACAACACCCAAGCTGACATGGAAGGAACAAACTGAATAGTTGGGAGGCTGGATACATTTAGCTTGGATAAGAAGGCTGCATGTAGTCATAGTAGTTATTGCTGTTATTTATATGGAGTTGTTATTTAGATGGAGAGCTGTTGTGTAAAATAGAGTGGGCATGTGTAAAATTTGACCAAAAAAGACACACTCACATTTTCGGTTCTGCACTAGGCAAACCGGTTGTTAAATTATATGAAGCCCACCTCTGGTTGATATTATTTGAAAAGTAGCATCAAATGAATAAATCTGTTGCTTTTACAAAAGAGATCTTTAAGATAAATTAATATTTATTTCTTTAAATGAAAAACCCTTTATCTTTTCTCTCCCATAAGTGGGTGAAAATGACTTAAACTGTTTTGTATATGCTTAACCATGCAAGCATTTTAATGTTCTGTGGAATAAATTAGTATATAAGAAACATGTAAGTTGAAACTAAAAAAACTGTTCAATGCAAATGGATAATTTGCCCAAAACACATATTTGATGTAGAAATATATTTTTATGACTTGCAGTTAGCCACTTGAAAAAGATTAGAATTAAAAGAAAAAAGCACGCTTCCAATCAGTATAAATCACTGTCTATTTTTATATTGAATGCTTGTTCTGCTTTCTCATTAAATTGTCTCAAAGCCATTATTATTTTTAGTAGACAAACATACAACTAGTCTTCAGTACAGTAGACTTAGAAGTTCCCAATTTGCTTACAGACAAGCCACAAACGCCATAAAAGGCCAAGCTTGTCACATACGTTTTTCTGTGAATTATTCACTTGAATTCTAATTGGGAGTGTCCGCCTTTGTGACATGAAGAATTGTTTGTCAGCAGCAGTCAAGAAGAAAACAAGGGAGGGTGCCTGGGGGAAAGAGGAAGAGACATCCTTGTTATGAGTACATGTCATCCCCTAATAAATAATAATTGCTCTGCTGCAGTTCTTGAATACAAAAACAATGTCTGAGTGGGAAAACTATTAGATACGTAAAAAGCAATGTACTGTAAGAGCCTTTTCTGAACTAGTGGCTGGATTCACATATCAGGATGAGGAATTTTGAGAGTTGAAGTCCCCAAGTCTTAAAGTTGCCAAGTTTGGAAACCCCTGCTCTAAAGGCAGATTCATACTGTATGAAACTATAGGTCAAGCTATCTATCTCTGTTCACAAATAGTAGTAAACACTAAAGGTCACTTATAAAATTTGTTGGTTCTTTCATGAGTCACAGATAATTAGAGTACATCTTATTAATGTTCATAAGGACTATCGCAGGTCATGGTGTCCAGGATACAAAGGGAATTCTTTTAACTAAAAAAAGCCACAAATGAAACTCTCTTTTGTGTACATGTAGTTCTACTTCCTTTGACAAGCCTTTCCAGAAAAGCCTGCTGCTAGATGAGATCCAAACTAAAGCACTGGTTTCTGACCATAGGTGCTTACAAATACTACTTCTGGTTTTCTGTGACTACTTTTGGGCTAGTTTCTATGTCTAATATGCTTTCATGTATTTATTATCAGTTGAAACAATAAGTAGTGCTTACATTCTTAGGATGCTGGATCAAAGCTGTCCAAATTTTCTTTTTGCATAGAATTATTCTTTAAGATTGTCCTGGCAATTATATTGCTTGTCATTAAAGATTAGCTTGATATAGTTTTGGAAACAGGAAATAATGCTGACCCATGTAAACGATCCAGCTCTCTGAACCTGAACTATCCAGAGCTAAAACAGGATTAGAGTTATGCAAATCTTCACTTCCATTTGACAGACTTTTTAATGACTGTTATAGCAAGCAAATCAGATGCCTTTACAAATAAATCAGGTATTTAAAAATGTTCAGAATGGTGTCAAATATTTATGGAATCTTATTTCTGAATGTTGATATTTATATAGATGTTTGCGCTAATTACCTCACACTTCACTGTTATAGGCTACAAATTGAAAACTGCAATTCTGGTAGGCTTAATACGACCAGAATAATATAGGCAGATAAGGCAAATACATTTATCATTAAATGCCAATTTTCATTTACTCTATGTCAGTCAGTCAAACATTTATCACAGGACACTGAGCCAGATAAGGTGGCCAGCAAGGAGGGAGGGAAGAAAAAAGAGGAAGGAAGGGAGGGAGGGAGGGAGGGAGGGAGGGAGGAAGGGAGGAAGGAAGGAAGATTACAGTGTAGCATGTAATAAGCATAAAAGGCCTTCAGTTGTGCATAGTCTATTTTGCTGCAAAACAGCATACAAATTCTACAAAGTATAAATTTTATAAAACCAAGAGTTATTTCGGATCTACTTCTAAAAGAAGCCATATCTAGAATCCTTCTGTCCAACCTGTCCAATATGGGCACTGTAATAAAAATTCCAATATTCAGGTTGTGATTCCATAATTCATTGTTTCTATCTTTGCAGCGACCAAATCTTTCAATGGATGTGATTTTTATTTATTGAATATAAAGTCTTGTCAGCAGGATCCTTCCTTCCTTCCTTCCTTCCTTCCTTCCTTCCTTCCTTCCTTCCTTCCTTCCTTCCTTCCGTCCTTCCTTCCAGAAAGTAGTTGATGCTAGAGGCATAGGAAGGATTTGATCTCAAGATTGAATGGAGTCAGTCATGCTTTTGTCAATTTCAGCTATCCCTAGGAAAGCTTGCCTTATTAACAGCTCTTTACAAAGATTCTGTAAAGATTGAAATTGGTTCTGAGGGACTAATTACCCAACTAGTTAATATCATCAGTTCCCATGTTTGCTGGCAAATAACTTAGTTAGACCGAATTCTAGAAGGATGTGAAGTGTTATTTCAACTTGTCTATGAGGTTGATTGCACAACACTATAAAGTTGTGGTGCTGAAAATGCAGCCTACTAATATTTCTTTTGTGGCCCAAAATACTGTGGGATTCTTTTGCATGGGGTGTAGGGAGGGTGCATGGGTGTAAAAGGAATATTTAAGCACCATTTCATCTCCTCAAACACTGATTTCTCCCCTAAGTCTCTGATCACTTTCAGAATGCAGCTTTCAGTTTATAAATCTCTACTGTAAGCCATAATTTTATTCTGTTAGGATATAGCATATTGTACAAATCTAGCCACTTGTGATTATTCAACCATTTAGAGTTAAACAAATTGTGGTTTAGCATGATGTGTGATGTGAACCTATTCAGTCTAATTAAATGAGTTACTAGTGCATTAGATAGCCACATACATAGTATAATAATTCTGAAATAAAATTCAGCACACAGGTTTGTTAATAACCAGCTACAAATTCCTGTGGTTCAGTGAGAGATCCACCACTTCATCAGTCCATATCTTGGAATATGGAATTTATTGAATTTTTGATGGGCTATAATTCAGTTGTTGAAATTCTGGTAAATCCTTCCCTTTCTTCTTAAAAAATCTTGCAAAAGTGATACTGTGAGCATCATATTTTGGAGAATTGCTTGTGGTTCAAGTAGATAGCAAAGATTCTAACTTTGTTATTAGTGGACCAGGAAGTCGAATATGCTATCTGCTAAAAATAATCTCTGATTTACCATTCATAAAAAGAAATGTCAATAATATATTTAGTTTGTTTATCATATGAAAATTGGAATATATAACCTTACTAGGAGAGGAAATAATGACAAAAATAATAATGTGTTACTTGGAAGCTGTTTCTAGATAGGATTGCCTTAGGCTGGCAGTTAACATTTTTCAGTTTATACTGTAAAAGATCAAAACTACTTATGCAGTATTAATTTAGGCCAAAAAACAAATTGGCATTTTAGAAGCATTCAATTTACATCATAATTATCTCCATTTGCTTGGTCCATTATCAGTGATTTCAAGCAATTAAGCGTTCTCATCTTAAAAGTTTTTAGTTAGCTCTTTGAAACTCAAGTTGCCAAATAGTTATATATCTGCATTTTCTCACACTTTGAGCTACATCACTGTTTGGGATATCTTAAGTTTTTTTCTTATTAAGTTTTATTTTACTTATTTTCATATGTATGTCATTTAATTTTTCTTTTTCTTTTTTTTTATTGAAAAAGTTTTACACATACAAATTTTTCCCCCTTTTTCCCGCCACCCTTCCCCAACATTATAAGAATACATATACATAAAATATAATTCCCTCCCAATCCCACCCTAACCCTCCCCACCACCCTTTTCCCTCCCATCCCCTTTGACTTCCACTATATGCAATGCTAATAATTCCAAACAATATATATGTTTGTCATTCATTGTCATTTAATTTTTCTAACCCAGGAATAATGTTCATTCATTCAGTTTAGTGATTCCTCTAGGATGGCAGTCTGTGTGCAGTATTTTGGAAAGCACTCTGTTTGAAGAGGTCTCATATTTAAAGAGCTGTCCAATTCAAGTCTTTTTCAATTCTGAGGAAGCTTAACAAGGGAGTGCAGGAAAGAGATGCTGAAATTTTTCATCAACAATTAGCACATGGATCACACACTGAAAAGTCCTACATTAGAGAGTTATCTGATTTATCTACATAATATAACCACTCTTCAATTTAGGGCTCACTAAATCATTTATTCACATTCTTCCGTAAGTTGTTGAATATATTTTGCTGTATTATTTAACATTAAAAAGAAGTATTCACAAATCTAAAATTAGTTTATGGAAATTGTATGCAAATTTTGGCCTCTTGTGTATTTCATCATCATCATCATCATCATCATCATCATCATTATTATTATTATTATTATTATTATTATTTTGGGTGGTTGTGTTTCAGAACCAGGTAGTTTTCCCATTCACCTGAGGTTCCCAAATGAATAGTTTGGTCAAACTTGGACTTGAAGGTTCCGACTAATGTTCCCTCTAGTTTTCCGATGCAAAAATGCAAATATTGGTCTCCATCTCCATCTTTATTTTTCTGAGTTTAATTTTATGATAGAAGGTAAACCATGGTTGTGAAGATCTATGAGGAATGAAGATATTATGGTAATACGATCTTTTCTAAGATTGCGGGAAGACCTACAGCAGTGATGGCTAACCTTTTTGCCATTGCGTGCCAGGAGGGGGGGAATGAGGGGG
This sequence comes from Ptyas mucosa, assembly GCA_012654045.1. Classification (NCBI taxonomy): domain Eukaryota; kingdom Metazoa; phylum Chordata; class Lepidosauria; order Squamata; family Colubridae; genus Ptyas; species Ptyas mucosa. The sequence continues at coordinate 2,011,399 of WNWU01013631.1, read as the reverse complement.
GGTCCGTGCGTGCATGTGCCCATAGCCATAATTCTATGTGCTCCACGCATGCGCGCGTGACCCCCCCCATTTCCCCTGCTCCTGGCACGTGATGGTCCAGTAGGCCCGTTTTTCTCTTTCACCTAGCTCCAGAGTCTCTCTAGGAGTCTGAGAAGGGCAAAAACGGCCTCCCACTCCCTGGAGGCCTTCCAGAGGCCAGAAACGGCCCGTTTGCTAACTTTTGTTAAGTATGGGGCCTGTTATAAATCACTTTTTTTCAGTGCCTTTGTACTTTGAACGAATTGTTGTATGTTGAGAACTACTTGCTGTCAGGTTTCGACGTAATCTCAAATAAGTTTCATTCTCAAACACAAAGTCTTTGATGAATCTCTCATTTATTGAAGAATTTACGATCTGACCTGAACTCATATGCAGCCAAAACTGATTCTCTGAAACCAACCCCTCCCTTTCTGCTTCTCAAAATCTCAAAGCCCATTGGCCATCTTCCAAGTCAGTCTCTTCTGCCAACTACTTCATATCACAGGAATGTCCCCCTCCCCCATCACCTGGGTTACCCTAGCTACTAAGGGGGAGAAGAACACTAGATCAAATGCCAAGCTACTAAAACTTCAAACTGCTTCTGCTAGCTATTTTTTTCCTCTTTTCTCTTGGATCTTCATGGCAGCGATGAAAATAGAACAAGTTAGATCGCTGACACTTGCATTGGCCAAATGCAGAGAGAAGGCAGTATTCCTTTATTCCTTTCCCCAACATGTATGGCTTGGAATAGTCATAGGGAACTTTAGAAGAGTTGCACAACCACCATGGATTCATCATGAGTCGCAGTGACGTGATTAGAGTGCAGTACTGCAGGCTACTTCTTCTGATCACCGGCTGCCAGCAGTTTGGCAGATGAAATCTCACCAGGCTCAAGGTTGACTCAACTTTCCATCCTTCCGAGGTGGGTAAAATGAGGACCCAGTTTGTTGGGAGCAATATGCTGACTCTGTAAACAGCTTAGAGAGGCCTGTAAAGCACTATGAAGCTGTATATAAGTCTAAGTGCTATTGCTATTTTTGGAAGTGTGTAGGAATGCAGAGATGGCCCCTTCTTGACATTCATTAAAATAAGCATGTTTATTTCTAAGACCTGCAGCTGTAACTGGGCTTCCTGCTGTCCTGAGTAAACTCCAAAGTGTGACCCAGCTACATAAGGTCTTATTACTTTCTAGAAAATGCCTTTCATCCCCCTTTCAACCTGAATTCTACAAAGCTCTTGAGGGAGAAATGTATTTGCCACTCATTGTCAGGTTTCGATGTTGTCTCAAATAAATTGCATTTCCAAACGAATAGTCTTTGATGAAATCTTTCAATTATTAAGCACAAAATCTGTCCTCGACTCTGTTGTAGCCAACACTAATTTCCTGCCCCAAACCCTCCCTATCCTTTGGCCTCTTCTCTGCGTCTCATTGGCCATCTTCCAAATCACTCTCCCCATATCTACTACTTCAGCTCACAGGAATGTCCCCCCTCCCATTCCATCTCCTAGGTGATATTATCTCCAAGGAAAATAAGTAGGTGAAAAATCAAGCATCCTCTTCTCCTCCTTATGTCAGCACTGGAGTGAATGTAGCTTGGAGTGCTGACACTCATCTTCTGACATCTTCTGCCTCTTCTTATTTTTCTGCCTTAGAAGCACCTGCTCATTTGCAGCAAGTCCTTTTTTTTCTAAGGCAAGCCCAAAAGAAAAGTAGGAGTGTTCACTTTGATTTTTCAGTTGTTTACTTTCATAATAGCCTTGTAACAGGAATATTGGTTATTGTTAATAATAATGATGATGATGATGATGATGATGATGATGTTTTGAATATAGACATCTCAGTGGTGATGACAAAAATGATAAGAAAATTAAAAATAGTCATTTGACTTTCAAGGTGAGATGTCTGCCAGTTTGCAGGCATTCCATTATAAACAAAGAGTTTTGTAACACTTTAAAGTCTAATACATTCGTTTGGCCTATCTTTTCAAGGACTATGGTACGTTTCATCAGCTGCGCAAAGCTAGCCTCCTGGTAGTTGTAATCTATTTACATAAATTATGTTTGAATTTGGCTCATGAGTCAAGACATTGCTCCAAATAGTCCATTAAGCCCTCGTATTCCTTTAAAGGACAGCTTTCCAAAATGTTGCAAGCATTCCTGTTAAACAGGGATTAATCAGAATCCTTTTGATTTAGTACAAGTGTTCTTCCACCAAGTTAACCATAGCCTTTTCCAAATCTAAAAGTAAACCCAGATTTTCAGTACTAAAAATCAATAGGGGAGACTAAGCTAGAGTACAAGTATAACATTAAGTGATAGTAAAAACTGTAGATTTTGCCCTTATAATAGTATGAGAGGTCACAGCAAATGGTAGCATTTAAGTTGTCTTCTGGCTGTCTGATCTTGAAATAAACAAAACAGGAACAGAATTCATTAGGTTGGGAAACTAGCAAGAAATCCCAGTGCTTTGGTTAAAATAGGAAATTGAAGAAACATCCTGGAAGAAGGCAGTGGCAAAATACATCTGTAACCACAGAATAAATAACGCCAATACATCTACATGGATGTGTCCAAGTAGACATCAGGATACAAGCTCTACCCAAGGGAGACAATGTCTTTTAATTGTGAGTTAGGAGTCATTTCTTCAATATCTTCTTGTTCCGGAAACCTGATGAGCATCCTAAACATTAAGAGTATTTTCATAATTACCAAAGTACTTCCCCAATGTAGTCCTCCACGACTGCCCGCTGCACATGGAGGCCTCTCTGCCACCTGTGGCTGCCCTGCCAAGGAAGGCTTGGGGTGGCGATGCTTGCACTGGGGCTGCTGTGGTGGGTGCTTGGTAGTGCGGGCTATGTGGACGTAGAGCCTGGGTGCAGGGGCAAGAGTGGGTGGGCCGCCTCCATGGCGCAGGAGCAGGCGATCAAGGTATACAGTCGGTGCCGTGGGCAGTGAAAGGGGCAGGGGATGCAGGAGTTCGCAGGGATGTGGCTGCCTTGGGAGGCTTGGGTTGTAAGGGACTTGTGTGTGTGTGTGTGTGTGTGGCTTATTTTTAGGGGAGGTTGTATATTTAGGCCCATGCCAAAAATCAGGCTTGGCCTTATTTTCGGGACATGTCCTATTTTTGGGGAAACATGGTAATAAAAAAATTGAATAAATAAATAACGATTTCTGTTTTGAGTGCAGAAAATGTGTTACTCATTGAAAAGCCAAAGGATTTATGGCAAATGCTGGATAGATTCTGTGAAATGACACACAGTATGGATCTGAAAATTAATGTGTCAATGCTCAAGTTATGTGAGAGGGAAAAATGAGGCGAACGATTGCAAATTGTACATGAATGATGAAAAACTACAGAAAGTAGATTAATTTACGTACCCTGATAGAATGTTTACTAGAGATGACAAAATGGATGGAAGCGTTTTATTATGTACCGAGCTCTATACTAGGTACTTTGAGATCTGTTGCAAGGAATGAATGCTTGTCAAAAGTAATAAAAATGGATGTGTATGAAGGTATATTTCTGCCTGCTGTGTTCTATGAAATAAGAGTTGGGTGTGCCGGAGAAACATAATCATAAATGGAATGGGCAAGTAAGAGTGGCAAGGTGAAGAATGAAGAAGTGCTGAATGAATATGAATTCAATATTCCAGTGAGTGACCAATAAAAAAAATAAGGACTTCGTGGTGGCATGGTCCTATGAGGACTGAATTGCAAAACCAATAAAGGAATGAAAAGGAGGATTGTGAGTGAAGAGGATTGATATGATGGAATGTTGTCCAGATACCCAGGAGGGAAGAAATGCATTCTACTATCAAGAGATAGAATATGTTTTACGTGCGTTCCACTTCTCATAGAATATGTTTTATGTGTTAGTTTGGCAAGATTTTTGTCTTATTAGTGAGGAACAATAAAGAAAACTGCTCAGAAGAGTCTCAATGTGTCTTTTCTGGATTTGGAACCTGATAGTTATGGAGGAGGAGAATGGCAAGAAAGTTGGGATCATGCAGAGCAGATCTTCAACGTTACATCAACTCCCCCATTACATCCAGCACAGAAAGCATGTTGTGGATACCATTTGTCAGGGACTTAAATTTGCTGGTGCCAGGCAGTGGGTTTTCTCTGCCATGGTGCCCGCCTTGTGGAACATCCTGCAATAGGATCATTGTAAAGGCAACTATCTCTACTTTTTGGGGGGTTGGGAAGGTGGGTATGTAATATTCTCAAGACTATGCTCTTTTTTGAATATGTCTTTCACAAATAAGCACTTTTTTTGTGTGGTCCTCGGTCTCTGAGATTGGTTGTTTTCTTGAAGATGCTTTGTTACTAAGTAATGAAACACTCCTAGTTCTGATAATGTTACATAGTTGGGTGATGAAATGTCTGCAAAAAAATAACCAATCTCAAAGGACCCCACATTTCAACCCTGAGCTACAAATATTATCTTCCATTTTTGTGTGCGTGCACATTTTTCAGGAGAAAGTGACTGATTGCACATTTATGACCTTGCAGAATCAATTTGTTAGATCATAACAATTCATTTCCATTGATATCTGTGGTGAATTTCTTTTCCATTTAGAGTTCAAACTAAGGGTTTACAATTATCACATGCAAAGGTAAAGTTTTCAATTTAGAATTGTAGGCAGTTTTGGTATTTTGACTTTTCTGGTAACTTGGAAGATCAGCCATTGTGGTGATTCTCTCTCTATATTCTTCCTCTTGTTATTGGCCTCGTTTAAGTTTCTGGATATTTTCTTTTTATCACAAAGTAGAACTTTCACCTGGGTAATTAGATTGTAGTAAAGGAATAAAGGAATAAGCGGGGAAATTAAGAATTGTTCTGGTAAATGCATTACTTTCTACAGAAACTAGTAACTTTGGTCAGGACAAGATTTCTCTGCTTTATAGAATTCTCTTGTTTTTTAGGAATATTCTGTCCCCCTTTTAATTACATATATTATCTTAAACAAATGCTTTAGACAAGTTGCTTAGGTTATAGATAGAGAAAGCTCCTCTAGCTCTAACAAAGAATAGGATGACATTCTTCTAAGTATTTGAGTCTCACTAAATTTCTATTATACTCCTCAGGAATAACAATTCATAAAAATGTTATTTTTAGCTGAAATGATAAGTTGTGGGAAAATGATTATATCCTAATAGTAACTTTGGGTAGTGCTTACACAAGAAAGAGTTTGAATGGTATTGACATTATTTTTAATGTAGCATTGAATAATTTGACCTTCATGACTTCAGGATGTTCAAGTAACTGTGACCAGAATCTGTACATGATCTCATGAGAGAAGACTTGAGAGACACATTGATAATTTTATGTTTAAAAGGTGGAAAAGATTATGGATGTTGCCTAGCTACATAATAATGCAACAGAAGACCAGCATTTTCATGTGTAAAAATAAAATGCTTCCATGGCATGTATCCATTGGGTGGGCTCTTGGGAACATGACAATAAATACTTGGAGTGGAAGCCCTTTTGAACCCTATTTGGAATTCAGGTAGTAGAGTCTAAATTCTTCTTCTTCTTCTTCTTCTTCTTCTTCTTCTTCTTCTTCTTCTTCTTCTTCTTCTTCTTCTTCTTCTGTTTCTTCTCCTTCTCCTTCTCCTTCTCCTTCTCCTTCTCCTTCTCCTTCTCCTTCTCCTTCTCCTTCTCCTTCTCC
>WNWU01013631.1:1882323-2005699 GCA_012654045.1 Ptyas mucosa | reverse complement strand
TCTCCTTCTCCTTCTCCTTCTCCTTCTCCTTCTCCTTCTCCTTCTCCCTTCTCCCTTCTCCCTTCTCCCTTCTCCTCCTTCTCCTTCTCCTTCCCCTCCTTCTCCTTTTCCTCCTCCTCCCTCATCTTCTTCCTCGTAGAACATTTGTTAAGTGAGTTTTGTCCCATTTTATGACCTTTCTTGGCAAAATTGTTAAGTGAATTACTGCAGTTGATAAGTTAGTAACACAGTTGTTAAATGAATCTGCCTTTCCCATTGATTTTGCTTGTCAAAAGGTGAACACATGGCCTTGGGACACTGCAACAGTCGTAAGTATGAGTCAGTTGCCAAGCATCTGAATTTTGATCATAAAATCCATAGAGATGCTGCAACAGTCATAAGTGTGAAAAATGGTTAGTGCCTGTAACTTTGAATGGTCACTAAATGAACTGTTAAAAGTTGAAGACTACCTTTATATTGTAAAGGTCTTGAGGAGACTCCCATTTAGCAGACTTTAGACATAGCTTACAAAAGTTTTGTTTTGACATCATCGCAAAATAATTGACAAAATTCTTAGCTATCTAATTTTCATCAATTTATGTCATAATATTAAGTCAATGATATTTTGGTACCACTTGTGTCAGTTATGAAATTATGCTAATGATTGGCATGATGTAAAAAGTGTAATTACATAACTATACAAGTGATGTACATTGATGTAAATAATATAAATTCAAATTGAATGAACATTTGGGTATAACTGACATTCCCCCCCTCAAAATGGTCCTTTAAAATGAGTTTTACATTTACATCTTTTCTGCCCAACTATATTGCTGAAAGTTTTCACAATGTTTGCTTTGCCCAGTTAGTTTCTATACTTGGTTACCTAGGAAACAGTTGTGAGGAATTAGATTTGCTTGGTTGTCAGAGGTATGGCTGAAATTTAAACTGGGGAGAAATACCCATAAAAGAATATTTGCACAAGCCAAAAGCTGGCTAGATCATCTTATGAATTTTTGGCATCTCAGTCAAAATAGTGTTAAGAAGATCACAAAAAGAAGATTGAGTATGCTTGGTGGTATATAGCTCAAGATGGATATGGATGCATTTGAAAATGTAGGATTAAGTTCAGTTTGATTTTTTTCAACTTCAGTTAAAAATCAAATGTCAGTAAAGCAAGATGAACAATCTGAAAGTTCATATCAAATAAGGCAGCTGGATATCTGTTCACCTATTCATAGGTTGAATCTTTAAAATATTTTTATAGGCTGATCCCTGTAATATTAACTCTGCTGAAATCACAGGGATGATTTACACAAAATGCTGTTTTGAAGGTTCAGCTGACTGGTATAAATGATTTGTGAATGTTCAGCTTACAATAAGATGTGTGGAAAAATTACCTAACAATCTGATGGCTGAACAGTTCAGTTGGGAATTTTACTCCTATAATTCCTGAGACATTTAGAAGCCATCAACTGAGGAACATCCTTAACCTAGGGATGGTGATTTAGGCCGTGTCCAAAAGTGCTTTTTCAAAAGGCAATCTGACTTTTGTTTTTCTTTGAAGATGTTTCACTTCTCATCCAAGAAGATTCTTCAGTTCTGAGAATTTCAGTTCTAAGAACCTGAAGAGGCTTCTTGAATGAGAAGTGAAATGTCTTCAAAGAAAAACCAGAAAGTCCAGTTGCCTTTTGAAAAAGCACTTTTGGGACAACCATGACCTGGATGATTGAGAATTTCCATAGACAGATTTAGGCCTTGTTTTTATTTGCAAAAGAACAATAGGACATAATATAGTTGCTCGCTGTAAAATTCCTTGTACATCAAAGCACTGAAAAATAATCATTATTATCTATCCTTAGGAAATTATTTCTATTTGATATCGTGTTCTGTTACCTTGAAAATCTATCGTCTGTTATAGCTTGAAGCAGGGATAACAGTTTACTTAGCAAAATATAGTCTTTGGCATGTCCATACAAAGTTTCTTTATGTATTTCATTATCCATCTGTTCTTGAGTTAATAACACTGAGAATGTTTTCAAAGATACTTAAGCTCCCAGTACATCTTCATTTCATTTCATTTCATTTTTCTCCTCTGGTTCTTTGACTTAAAAAAACCTTCTACAATGTGTGATTAGATTTCCCATTTTCAGTGCTTATTTAAAATGCACCTTGGCTCTAGAAGGAAATCAATATTTACAGTGCATTAGTGCCACTGAGAATTTGAAGCCTTATGATTAGAGATCATTGCTGTTTTATCCAGTCTTCAAAGGAACCTTAAGCATCAAATATGATCAGGTATCATCCAGGATTTTGTGACACTACATTGTGCCTATCAATGTCCTATTCTAATGTTTTAACCATGTAAAATAATTATATAATTTTTTTTTTAAAAAAGGGATATATTCTGAAATATATAAATTAACCAGAGATTATATCCATTAAGGAATTTTTATTTTTTTTCTTGTGCAATACTTACATAATGCATTTTACACAGAGATACTTTGGTATAGTGGTTAAGGCCTCAGGCTAGAAATAGGGCGCTTATGAGTTCTAGTCTCACCTTAAGTACAAAGCCAGCTGGGTGACCTGAAACATGTCACTTTCTCTCAACTCTTGGAAGTAAACAATGGCACACCATTGTTGAAATCTTGACAAGAAAACTTTAGAGACTTGTTCAGGCAATCACCCAGAGTTAAAACTGACGCGAATGAACAAACAAATAAAATTTAAAAATCTATATAATAGTTCCTGTTCACAGTTGGAATTACAGGTGTAATTGGGGAAGGGGGGAAATTTATTAATGATCTGTAAATAAAATTCAATAATACAATCTAGTTCTGGTAGATATCCAATCCTTTTAGCATATGAGCATATTGGATGTTTTAAAACTTCCTATAAGGAACATTACTGTCAGATGCAAAGAATCAGAACTATTCATGTAGATTGCGGCATAAATGATTTATTGAAGCCTATACACAGGTAACTGTCAGTGCTAATTTGGCCTTAGATAAGTGTCAAAGGAATTCAAGGGGTTGGATTTGGATGTTGTGTGCCAGTGCAGGGACTCTAAACTAATGACACATTTTACTCCACTTTCCAGCTCTGCTCGATCTTGTCCTACAATCACAAAAGGATTTTCAAGAGAAGAATTGATTCCTAGAGGTTCCCAAGATAATTTTTACAAACATTTCTTCCTATCCTCAACATGCTTTTTAGGGTAACCCTGTAATTCCAAACATAACATTAGCTTTAGCCACCTGCCACATGTATTTTCCAAACATTTCTACTGCTTTAGTTCCAGATGCACTCTTGAAAAAATGCTGTTGGAACGCCGATTCATTCTTTCACAACATATCAGTTTCCTATTCAGTCATTTAATGAAAATTAGTGATTTTGATTAAAACTAGATTGGTGTAGCATCAGCAATAAAGAGTTGATGGGACAATATTTTTTATTTATGTAAAATTGTACATACATATCCTCTATGTGCATGTATACCCTCTTTCAAATTTACTGCAATTTTGGATTTAAACAAATATCCTATTATTAATATTCGCTTTTAAAAAAATGCTGTAGTATATTCCCCCAGTTTAGGCATTCTAATTGGGTTTTTTTGGTCACAAAATTGTGTATGCCACTTGCATTTGAAGATAGATTCAGCCTCAAGGAGGAGTATAAACTGCATAAGCTGAAAAGATATTTCCTTGCAGACATTTCATTGCCCAAGTGCGTAACATTATCAATGCTGGATGAGAGTGGAGTTTGCTATAAATTTATATACAGGTAGCTTGCTCTGGGTCACCGACGACCAGGGGTGGGTTCTAAATTTTTTTTACTACCAGTTCTGTGGGCGTGGCTTATTTTGTGGGTGTGGTTTAATTTAATTTAATTTAATTTAATATTTAAATTTATATTCTGCCCTTCTCCTGAAGGACTCAGGGCGGTGAACAGCCAAAAGTAAAAAACATAGAATACAAAATTTAAAAACAATTTAAAAATATATTAAACAATTTGGCTCAACAATTAAAATCCCCCATTTAAAATTAAAATTAAAATTACACAGTTGGAGAGTTAGCACAACCCGGCTTGATGAAATAAAAACGTTTTGAGGGCCCATCGGAAGGTATGTAAATCCGGAATCGTCCGTATCTCCGGGGGGAGCTCATTCCAGAGGGCAGGTGCTCCCACAGAGAAAGCTCTCCCCCTGGGGGCCCCCAGTCGACATTGTTTGGCCAACAGCGCCTCAAGGAGCCCCTCTCTGTGGGAGCGTACTGGCCAGTGGGAGGCTCTCAGTGGCAGAAGGCGGTCTCATAGATATCCAAGTCCTAAGCCATGGAGCGCTCTAAAGGTGGTCATCAACACCTTGAATCGCACCCAGAGGACCACCAGGAGCCAGTGCAGCTCACGCAGGAGAGGTGTTACATGGGAGTGCCATGACGCTCCCATAATCACCTGCGTGGCCACATTCTGGACCAGTTGGAGCCTCCAGGTGCTCTTCAAGGGGAACCCCATGTAGAGAGCGTTACAGTAGTCCAGGCGGGAGATGACGAGGGCATGAGTGACTGTGCGCGGGGAGTCCCGATCCAGAAAGGGATGCAACTGGCGAATCAGGTGAACCTGATAGAAAGCCCCCCTGGCCACGGCCGTCACATGTTCTTCACATGTTTGATGTTCATGTGACAATTCTTTAGGATTTAGCAGCGGTACTGGTCTACCAGGCTTTTAACTGCTTGCAGAGCTGTACCATTTGTTCTCAGAGTCTACCCATTTGTTCTTGGAGCATCCTGGTCTACCCATTTGTTTTTTGAGTGTCCCGTTCTACCCATTTGTTTTCGGAGTGTCCCGGTTTACCCATATGTTTTTGGAGGCACCGGTCTACCACCACACTGCCTTTTAACACTGATCAGCTGTAGGGCAGCCCTTTGAAGCCCCGCAGCAAGAGTTTAAACAGTTTTTTTCCTTCTAGCCATCAGCTGGGACTCTGGAGGCAGCAAATAGATTGGGGGCGGGGCCAAATAAAAGGTAAGAATAACGCGGGTGGGGCGGGAGGACCCAGCTCCTGAACAAAGAGAACCGGTTTGGTGATGTCATATCATCACCGCTACCGGCTCGGCCGAACCTGGAGGAACCCACCACTGCCAATGACCCTCTGCCCCACTCCCTTCTGGCACTGATGATGTTATCTAGTTGCATTGTGAAGTGTCTTCAGGGAGGCAACCAGGCTCAGAGAGCACCAAGGACCTCAAAGAAGGAGCACTTGACCAGTTTGAAAGCTGGCCTTCAAAAGTTATGGGTCCTTCATCCTTGGAGATTTTTAAGACTATATTGGATGATCATTTGTCTGAAATGGTATAAGGTCTCCTGCTTGAGCAGGGATTGGATTGGATTGGAAGACCTCCAAGGTCCCTTCCAACTCTGTTATTCTGTTATTCAGAGAGCAGCAAACCAGTGTTTGTTTCATTATACTTAACATCTGTTCTTGAGGAATTCCAAATGAGAGTTTGGGAATCATTAGCTAATCAATGAATGTATTATTACAGGTTTCATTACTTTTGATTTCTTTTTACATGTTATAATTTTGGGGTTGTTTTTTAGGCAGCTAGATGTGCAGCAAAAAAATATGCAGTTACTTATTCAAATCTGGATTAGGATTTGGATTTTTTAAAATTGCTTTTATTCTGTTTTTGATGTCTAATTGAACTGGGAAATAGGATGGAGAACTCTTATCAAGAAGTTTGTACTTTATATATTCCACTATTGGACTCCAAATCTTCCATACTTCCACACATAAACAGACCTGCATATGTGCAAAAGTAATTTTTTAATAATCTGAGAAAAAAATGGAAATGGGATGCCACAACATAAAGAAAATGCCAATTCAGTATGCCATTATGGAAGGGTGTTGTTGGAGCAAAAACAGATTGGAAGTTAGGAATAAAGCAACTGGTATTATTATATTTTAATGTAAGATATAGTGTGGTCATATGTATAGCATTATGTACATTTCTGATAATTTGAAAAGAATGTGTGGAGTCAAAAAATCACACACACATACCCCACATCCAACTCTCCAAGACATCCCATTGTATATCCCCTGCTTTTGTCTAAAAATGTTTTGGGCTTTTTAATGATTAGAAATAATGATTTTTTTAAAGGGAAATAATATTGGTTAAATGATGGTTATCTGGGGAAATAAATGACAGCACATTAAGCATTCACAAAAATAGGCATTCTTTCACACAGTGCACAACAATATTTGCACAGCTTGTGTAGCTTTATAAAAGAATTAGAAAATAACTTTTCTGAGCACATTCCCACATTTGGGACAATTAATGGTCTGAAAGCCTCTTATGGCTCATTAACAGTTTTTTATGGACCTTGAATACTAAAATAATAATAATCAAATAAAAATTACCTCCCAGTTTCAAAAACTCCACTTTGGTTTTGGAGCATTGCCTGTATTCAAATGTTCTGTTACATTAGTTGATGGAAGCATGCATCAAAGAACACATACTTATGGTCTTGGTTTGAACATAATAATAAAACTGATTAAAATGTTTAAAAATCTCATAAATTGCATGTACATAAATTATATGCTGTTAGGTAAGAATAATATACATCTACACAAATTATTTTTATTCCATTTTTATGTCCCAAAGATGTTTTTAAAAAGGGAAATGGGTTTTCTTGGTTTATCTTGAAGACGTTTCACTTGTTATCGAAGAAGCTTATTCAGTTCTGAATGAGAAGTGAAACATCTTCAAGAAAAACCAAGAAAGTCCAGTTGTCTTTTTAAAAGCACCATTGGGACAACCATGACATCAGGGAACCTCCATAGACATTCCATTTTTATATTACATTCTCTGCCATTGCTAAAAACATGTTTCTTGAAAGTGCATTTCCTCTACTGAACATCTTGAAGTGCAGTTAAAATATAGGGTGTTTAAACAGGGCAGGGAGATAGTGTAATTCAGGGGTGTCAAACTCATGTCATCACAGCATCATCACGTGATGTATTGGGACTTTCCCCCCCTTTGCTAAACCAGGTGTGGGCATGGCCAATGCATGATGTATCTGGCCCACGAGTTTGACAGCTCTGATATAAATGCACACAACTGTATAGCATCAAATGTTGTGTCCGTCCAAAGTTAGATAAGAATGCAGAATAGAAGATCAAATCAAATGTGATTCCTAGAGGTTTAAACAAACTTTGGAAAGAGAAGTTTACAACTGTCTTGAATTTATACGCATTATGCAAAATTGTGCTTTGTTTGAATAGCTCCAGCCCCATTTTTGCAACTTACTTAACTTTAAAAAAAAATGCTGCCAAGATTTAATGACTCACAATGTTTTCGAAATGTCCTAATTTTTCCAGGACATAGTTTACTATTTCTAAAAAGTGATCCATCACAAATACTGTAAAAGGAGAAGCACAATAAATAGGCCATGCTTTTGGTTCCCTTCTTAGATGTGGAGGGTGAATCTGTAATCCATGTGAGATAACCTGGTCCAGGAATTGTTGATAAATGGCTAATAATGAAGAATGCTGGTGGTGAAGTTCTGCAATATTTGGAGTACTCCAAATTGTTTGCCCATGGAAGATGATTGTTGTGGTATTTTTGTAAATAATATTGATAATATTATATTTTTAAAGATAGGAATCATAAGGAAGAGTGTAACGTCTAAAGCCAAGTATATTATACATTTAGAGGCTGTGAATAGTATGTTGGAAGCATGCTCTTTGCTATGAATATATCCTTCAGGGTGAATAAGGACTGAGTCAAATTGCTTTGAAACACAAATGGTGTGATACTATACTCATTTTAATGAAGGGAAAAATATTATTCGGAGTTATCCAGGGACTTTAGAGACATCTTGCCACTGTGTGATGGTTTCTGGTTAAAATACCATCCTTTGACTAACTGTTGCATTTTATGAATGAGTGAGAGAAGATTTGGAACTTCAAAGTTTGTATTGTAAAGTTTGTAAAGAAGCTGGGTGCTTAAAAAAGGGGAGTGTAATCCAGTGTTGTATATATTCTATGAAAGCTTTGAGCCATTGTTCCAAAGCTCCTCAAAAAGTTATAATCACGTTTACAAGTAGTCCTTGATTTACAACTTTTGTTTGTAATTTCCATCACAAGTCATGGTGGCTTATATGACCCACATCATTTTATGATCTTTTACATGGTGGTTATTAAGTGAATACTGTGGTCACTAAAATGCATCAGTGTATTTGCATGGACAACTTTTGCTGGAAACCATCTGAGAAGACTGGTTTCTGACATAAATCGTCTCACAAAATCACCGAATGGTGCAACTGGCAGTTGTTTTGCTAAATAGCCAAGTGTGTTCATGGGATCGCAGGATGTGTGTGTGTGTATGTATGTGTGCGCGTGCATCAGAACTGAGTTGGAAGGGGACTCTGTTGCAACTTTGAACAGTTGCTATACCAGAATAATTGATGTAACTTTGAACAATTGTAAGTTAGACTAAGTTGATGCAATTGAAGGGGGGAATTATTAAATACTCAAAGTAGTATATTATTGAATTTATTTTTTTATTGTGCCATCACCCATTGATTGCTTAGATCAGGTGTGTCAAACTCACATTGTCATGGCGGTGTCATGTGACGTATCAGGACTTTACCCCGCCCTTCGCTAAAGCGGGCATGGGTGTGGCCAGCATGTGATGTAGCTGGCCTGCGGGCTGGGAGTTTTGACAGCCTTGACTTAAATCCTGTTAGTCAGGATTTCTGGCCTTTGAGCAATGTATTATTTCATTGATTATGTTAGGTAACTAATTGGGATTTATTTGTATTTTTCAGGTTGGATATTACAACCATTTGGCTTCCAAATAAGAACAGTATGAGTCTCTTACTTTGTTGGAAAAGTCTTGTCTCACGGTTTCTTTTTGTTTTTAATCTCCTCAGATATGCCACTTCACGTACGGCGCAGCAGTGACCCAGCATTAGTGGGCCTCTCCTTATCAGTCAGCGATACCAATTTTACTTCAGAAGAGCCTTCACGAAAAAATCCCACAAGATGGTCCACAACAGCAGGCTTTCTGAAGCAGAATCCTTCAGGTGGCCCAAGAAGTCACGAGCGGAAGGTATTACATTTTTTCCCCCTACTAGAAAGATGACATTCTTGAATGTTTCAGCATGGTTGCTTCATTTGGGAACCTCATGCTTTAACTTACACTGAACTGTCAGCTTTAAATTGGCTTGCTTATCTTCTCATACTGCTCTAATCGCCTAACTGCTAATCTTTTTATACTGTTCTAATCGCCAAATTGCATCACGGAGAAGCTCAGGGATTGGGTTATTTGAGGCTTGATTCAACAGTTGACAGACAAGTTCTCATCAACTCTTGATTTGCTTCATAGCGTGCTAGGTTGAAAATAGACCAGTAGACAATCTTCTACCTGGTTAACAGAAGTCTTTATAAATTGCACCGAAATTTCTTAGTTCTTTAGATGTGACAGTAATTGATCGGAGTTTTTGCTCAATTACTTTGGCACATAAATTGTGTGTGTGTGTGTGTGTGTGTGTGTGTATGTGTGTGTGTGTGTGTGTGTGTGTGTGAGAGAGAGAGAGAGAGAGAGAGAGAATCTGTGTCAAAGTAATTGAGCAAAAACTTCGATCAATTACTGTCACATTTAAAGAAGTATCTATCTATCTATCTATCTATCTATCTATCTATCTATCTATCTATCTATCTATCTATCTATCTATCTAATCAGATTGCCTCTCTGAACCTCAGAGTTGATTACCTGATGGTCACATTATTGAATCTTTTTTTAAAAAAATATTTATTTTTTTAAATTATAGTGAATATGCTATATTAATTTGGAAGAAGGCCTGATGTAGCTGACTGTTTTGTATTTCGCCTTATGTAATTTTAGATCATGGTTATGTTCATCATCATCATCATCATAGTTTGTACAAGTATATATTTTCACATGTAGGACTATTTATATATAAAAATTTCCCCCTCTCTATTCCGTTACACACATGTAGTTGACTTTCTTTTACAAGAAAAGTGAAATCCACACTTGGTGCCCTCCAATGGACGGTGGTAATTTCCTTCATAATTCCCAAACAGGATGTCTTGTTATGAACACTGAAATGAATACTGCAGTCTTGCAGAAGTATGCATATACGAGTTCTTCTTAGGTTATTTGCTAAAAAACCTAAAATGATTGCTTTCACAGTAATTCTGGATTTCTCCTAGTCTAGCAAGGTTGTATCATTTAACTGCAGAAGTCTCCTTCTGCACCTTTCGCTAGAGAACAATGAACAGCTAAATATAATAAGGTTACTAATTTAATAGCATCATTTAAATTTCCAAGAAATACGGACAACCAGTGGGTGGCATTATTTCCGCCCACCCATCATAATTTTTCTGGGTTTGGTATCTCCAGATAAACAATGATATTGGTAACTAAAGAGAACAGCGTGAAGCATTTTTTCCTGTATACCTTTATTCTTAAATGGGAGACATCAAAGACATTTTTTTTTCATTTTTGTTTAGTCCCTCTGCAATTTCTTCCTTGACCTAATTCTGTCTGTAAAAGTATTTTTCTTTAGCAACGTGGTATCATTTCAATTTCAAAGCACAGTTATAGGAACCTAGGCAAAACAAAGACTGCAAGTTAATTGGTTAATTAATGAAATTTTCATACACATGCTGACACTGCATCTAAAAATAATGAAAGAAAGTGAATTCACACATGCACAAATACCCCTAAGTAGATTGAGGTTCAATAACATGTAGCAATATGTATCTTATTTACACTGACAGCTGAGCGGATTGGGTTGTTGAAGAGATAGAGGAAAGTATTTTTTTAAAAAAATAGAATCCTTTTTTTTCTCTTTTATTCTCTGTCTACCCATATCATTTTTTAAAAATAATACATGCTTTTGTTCTTTTGGTTCTTTTGGGGGTCTTTTCAGTCCACAGACAAAAAGCTTTAATACCCACATATCTTCTTGGTAAGCCTGTAATATGAGACAGCACGTAAAGAGTTAAATTCTTTGCTATGAAGGCTCACAGGGTCCTTTATTAGCTATTAGTAGGAAAAAATGCAGTTGTGCCCTGGGAGTCGGTGGGCGATAAGGAGGGAGAAAAGCGATCAGGCTGAGAGATTTTTAACAATTCCCAGTAAAAGAAAGGACAATAAGAGTAGTTACTCCACAGTAATGTATGCTTTTCAATAATTGTGTTAGATTATATTTTGGCTAAGTGCCTATTTTGAGTTCCCTATTTTTTCCCCCTATAAATAATTTGTGTACTAAAACAATATTTTGATCTCTTCAATTTGTCCTTTGTGCCCTGTGCAAAAACCTGCCATCATGTTTCCTGGTTTAATCGCCAAGTCAAAGTAAACATGTAAAGAGGTTTCTTGCTATGTTCACGGCAAAAGGAAAATCTGTAGCTAATGGTAACTTATTATTTTTTTTAAGAAGAAAACTGCTGTAGTAGAAAGGTGTCTCTTGAGCATTCTTGATTGGCATTTTGTCTGGGAAATTTTCCTCGCTACACCTGGTATTCTCTTAATATTCCATATGCCCAATATACTGTACACTTTTGTGAATTGGACATTATAGTTGCAAACTATAATGTCCTACCACTTGCTAAATTATTCCTATAAGCAAAAGAATGTCCAATTGTGCCTGGGCCAAAACTTATTTCAATCCAATTCTAAAATGATTTTTACATGTTCCAAGCATCACAATAGATAAATATTGTAGGAATTCATCTGTAACAAAAATGATTGGGTCATTTTTGGAAGCTGTCTAGAACCTCTAGACCAGGGGCGTCAAATTGGATTACTTTGAGGGCTGGATCAGGATTATAGTTGTCCTCTGCAGGTCGGCCGGGGTGGGGGCAAATGGAACTACCTGGGTGACCACCTGCAGCACCCTATTGGCCAAAGTGGGGCACGGGGGGATGCAGGCGGCCCTCGTGCCCGATTTTTGGCCTGGATGGCTTCCTGCAGCTTTCTGCCAGTCAAAATGAGGCCCTCGCAGCCCACTTTGGCTGGCAGAATGCTGCAGGAGGCCATCCCGGTTCTACATGGGACACGTGTGTGTGTGTGTGTGTGTGTGTGTGTGTGTGTGTGTGTGTGTGTGCCTCCATGCCCCTTTTTTGCTAGCAGATGCAGGCCAGTCCTTTGCTATTTCCAGGCCAGCCCCGCTGGCCAGATCTAAGCACCCCTTGAGTTTGATGTCCCTGCTCTAGACTTAGATTTAGTGAACCTATTTCGTCTTAAAGGGGGATGGTAACAACCCTAATGCAAAGCCTCAGTAATAATCCTTACCTACAATTAAAAGTTAAGATTAAGATTTTTTTGAGAAAGAGATAACCAGAAAAACCAAGGGCTTTATAGTAGACTAAGAAATAAAAAAAATATATCCCAGAAGAAAGCAATGTGAAACTATTTCTATATTGTTGTCAAGAAAACTCTTTGAATGTATCTATGAAATCAACAGGAGGTTAAGGCCAAGGACAGGTAGTCCTGACTTGTCCCAAAAGTGCTTTTTCAAGACGCAACTGGACTTTTTTGTTTTTCTTAGAAGACGTTTTGCTTCTCATCCAGAGCTCTCAGCTCTGAAGAAGCTTCTTGGATGAGAAGTGAAATGTCTGGATGACTGAGAATCTCCATAGACATGTAGTCCTGAGAACCCAATATTTTTGTGGCTAGATGAGACAGTTGTTTAGTGAGGTTTGTGAGTTTTTAGTGAGTTTTGCCCCATTTTACTACCTTTCTTGTCACAGTTAATTAAGTGAGTCACTGCAGTTAAATTAGAAACATAGTTGTAAAGTTGTAATGGCTACCCCATTAACTTCATTTGTCAGAAGGTCTCAAAAGATGATCATATGACCTGGGATACTGCAACCATAATAAATGCAACCATCATAAATATGAACCTGTTGCTTAGGGTCTGAATTTTGATCACATGACTATGGGGATACTGCAAAATTTGTGTGATAAAATGGTTGTAAATCTCTTTTTTCAGTGCCATTGTAACTTTGAATGGTCACTAAATGAATGGTTGTAAGTTGAAGAATACCTGTAAGTGGAGACATTTTCTTTGTTATTTAAGATTGTAACTACAATCATCTGAATGTGGTTATATTTCTCTCAAGACCTTTTCGTCAAATGTGAAGACCACTCGGAGGCTTCAGCTGGTACAAAATGCAGCTGTGCGGGTTGTGATGGGAGGATCCTGACACTCCCATGTTACACCTCTCTTGCGCGATTTGCATTGGTTGCTGGTTGCCCTCCAGGTGAGATTCAAGGTGCTGGTGATTACCTATAAAGCCCTACATGGCTTAGGACCAGGATACTTGTCAGACCATCTGCAACCAGCAACAGCTCCCCATCGCCTGGTGCGTTCTCACAGGGATGGCCTACTTAGGGTGCCGTCGGCTAGACAATGTCGGCTGGCGACCCCCAGAAGTAGAGCTTTCTCTGTGGGTGCTCCCACCCTTTGGAATCAACTCCCCCTGGGGCTCTGGTTGGCCCCTGACCTTCGCACCTTCCGCCGCGAATTAAAAACATGGCTGTTCAAATTGCCCAGCCTGGACTGATGGGGTTTGGATTATTTTAATGTGTTTAACATGTGTTTGATATGTATTTTAACATGTTTTCTGGTTTGATTCTAATTGTTGTGAACCGCCCTGAGTCTTATGGAGATAGGGCGGCATACAAGTCAAATAAAATAAATAAATAAATAAATTTATTCTTGGCACCCTCAAGTTTATTTTTTTTTCCCTTGAATATTTATAGAAACTTCTAAATGTTAGTGTTTACATTTTAGAATAAAGCAGCCATATTTTTTTTTAAATGAATAGGAAATTAATGCCACCAATTATGTTTACATTTCTTTGCATCATTAGCAGGTGAGAATTTGCTTTTTTGGCTTTACAAGATATTTTCCTGAACTTCCCTGAAACATGACATCTGTAGAAATGAGCAGAATGACCAAATGAAAAGGAATTTGATTGCTTTAGCGTAGTCACTGGGAATTTGGTCACTAAGGAACATTAAATCAAGAAGATGGGATAAATATTGTAGTGTGGTGCAACAGATATTAATATATCATTTTAAAAGTTTTTCATGAAGTTCATAATTGTAAAATAGAAGATCATTGTGAATTTAAGGAATAGTTCAACAAATACTTTAAATATACAGTGATCTGCTTTTTAAGTAGAACTTGAATGTTCCAAAAGTAAAATTTTAGTTATGGAGAGTCAAGATGTCTTCCTTTCCAAACCAGGGAATGCTCCTTCTGTTTCTGTTGCAAAAAAATTACACAACTATAATAAAAATGGACAATAAATAGGTGTAATGTTTTCCTTGGAACTTAGATTGCATCTTAAAGCATACCTACTTATAGGTATAGCTTGGATGTACTTAGATTTTTAATTTTTCAGCCACAGATTAGTCTTACTATAGCCAGAATATGGCCTTCAATCTTCAGAATATTTGAAGTTGTGCGTGATTCCATTTTTTGTATGAAAGGGCAATTAACCTTTCATTCATGCCAACACATTTCTTTATAACTTACAACTGAGCTTTGGTATCATTTTTTTTTTCTTCTATTCCATCATCTCTGGTTTTCAAAGACTCCCTGGAAAGTCTGCAATAGAGAATAAAGTCTATTCAGCAATAGAGTAGTTAATGTCTAGAACACTCTACCTGATCCTGTTGTTAATCGCTCTAACTCCCATACCTTTTACCTTAAACTGTCTACGATGGACCTTTCATGTTTTTTAAGAGGTCCCTAAGGGGGCGTGCATAAATGCACCAGTGTGCCTACTATCCCTGTCCTACTATTCCCATTTATATGTACTCATTTTATGTGTTTATGGCTATGTTTTGCTTATTTATTTGCTTTTATTTGTGCCAATAAATATGTCTATACTGTTACTTGTTTTTTTGTACTTGTAGATAGATAGATAGATAGATGGATGGACGGACGGACGGACGATGATAGATAGATAGATAGATAGATAGTCTGTACAATTTTCTTAGAAGGTTTGGCATGGTTTTGTAACAGTGGCTGCCATTGCCTCCTTCCTAGAACTAAATAAAAGTGACTATCCAAGATCCCAATGTCACCCAGTTGGCCTTGTGCCTAGGGCAGAAGTAGATCTCATGATCTCCCAGTGCTTAATGCACTAAGTACTACATCATATTGACTCTCAAAACATTAGATAACATATCCAAAAACATTTGAACTTGTATTTTAAATCTCAGTATGAAGAAATGTATGTTGAAAATAAGAAAACATAATCAAATTACCCTTTTAATTTATTTTGTTGGTAAGCCTTTCATTTGTTTACAAAATAGTTTACAAATTATGCAGATTTATTTCAAAATTGTTATATTTATACAATTATTTTAATAAAGCTACTGTGGTTAGAAATATAATAATGTATTCACCTACATTAGGTGAGGCGTATTTCGTTTTAAAAAATCCATAGAATTCTATACATAAATGACTTGTTTGAAATCCAATAATCTACTAACAGCTTTTCATATGGGGATAATAAACATTAAGCAAATGCACCAAAACAAGTGTAAAATTAAAATAAAGAGGGAGAGAGGCAGAGTACGAGTTCAAGAACATTTACAGTTTTATCTTCTTTTTGGGGAATTCTGATTTATAGCTTTTATAACAAAGCAGCTATGTTTTTACAGATGTTGTAAAGCAATAAAGGTATAACCAAACAGAGCTCAGGAACAAATATTTTCTCTGCTGCTTTGGCCATTGGTGATTAGATGGGTGATTAGAAAATGTCATAATCTTTCCTCTGTATTGATATTGGCTAAAAAACAAAGGGAAGATAAGCGGAATAAATGATGATGATGATGATGATGATGATGATGATGTATGTTGGTAATGTAGATGATGGTAATAATATAGCTAAAACATGGTTTCGTGATATCTTTAAAACTAAGTATAGTTACTGTATCTGAAGAAGGCCTGTGTGAAGTTCATAATCAGTAGGTTGTCAGGGTTCAGACATGCCCTAATTAAATCATGAGCCTTGACCCGAGCTTCATGGCATGTTCCAAGTGAAGGCAACTCTGATCTCTCTTTATTCATGTCCCAGCTCTGACCCTGTTTCCTCCTCCTCCCCTCAAGGTGTGTCATCAGTCACATTTCCCAACGAAGCAATTTCGCAGATTGTAGAGTCCCTCCGGCCACTGTGTGTATCTGTGGAGATGGCCTTGACATAGGTCAAAACACATGTTTAAGTTCATAATGCCTCCAAGTGTGTCGCTATCCATGTTTTGCTCTGGAGCATCCTGTTCCTCTACATTTCTTTTAAAAAAAAATATTAATTCAAGAATTGCTGGCCCTCAGTGGGTTAAGGGGAATGGCACAATATGTTCATCATCTCAATATGATAGCTAGCATATGTTGAGAACATCTTGATTGATGTGTGTGTGTGAGCTTAGTTTACCATATAGCATTCCTGATGCTGCATCATCTTTCATTTGATGAATATTAATATCTAAAGCTATTAATATAAATATTTGTGAAATAACTAACTCATCAAAGTTTTGGGAAGTTGATGATGGAAGGGGCTGCCATCTACTAAATTCCACTCCATGTTCTCTCCCACTGGATATCTTTCTGTATCTATTAACAGATAAGGGCTACCTGGAATTACCAATCTTTAAAATACCTAGGTTGCAAGACACATGGGGCTTTGTAGGTAATAACCACTATCTTGAATTGTTTTGAAAACAATTCAAGTGCAGTTTCTGCAGGAGTGATATGTCAGTAGCAGAACTGATCTGATCTTATACAGAATACATATTTCTCATTATAAGAAGGTAGGCTGCTTGCAAAAGGACCAATACTTAGGTTGCTGGTGTCCTGTATCTTTAAGACCACTCCTGAATCAACTTAGCAACTAGTAGCTGTAAAAACTGAGCAGTGGGGCAGGTAGAAGTAATGGTGTTGGTGTGAGAAGGAAAATGCTTTGTGTTTGTTTGGGAAACTATAACACCTTGAAGCACCCTAAGGCAAATAGAAGAGTTACTGTTTTCCAGAAGTAGGACTCACAACAAGAAGTAGTGGAGGAATAGAAGTTGTAGTAGAATTTGGGAAGAGTGTAAAGTAAATAATGAATACTAGTCTTTGACTACTTCTTGTTTTGTTATCCAGAGGCCATGTGGAGTGGTTTTGGCTCTCTGGGGTTTTGGAGTCCACTGACCTGGATATCTTCTGAATTTTTTGTCCAGTCTTCAAGAATAGTCTCTAGTGAAATTTACATAGCCTATTGACCCAAGGACCATATACTGATGGAAGCGTCTTTTTCCAGCTTCCCTCCATCCCTCCCACCTGCTATGATCTTATTTAACAAAACAGGAAAGTAGAACATGAGAATAGAAAATGATATCCAAAGTGGGTGAGATCTTACACAATTAGAAAATGGAAAAGAGAAAAAATAACATTATTATAGAAAGCGAGTGAGCCTTAAATTTAGAAACTTTGAATGCTGCTACAGTGTGATAGGAAGCAAAAGGGCTTAAATGTTATAAAGTAATCATGGTATAAGAATAAAATAAGTAAGGGCTCTAAGAATTGAATACTGTCATAATTTAGTTCTCATCTTGATGTAGATGGATGATCTTGTATCATTGTTTATTTAAGTGTTATTTGTTATAAGAATTCTTTTTGAAAATGCACCTGAGGAAATGAACATAGCTTCGCTTTCTTTTCTTTGAGGTTTTTTTTTGTCTTATTAAAACTACCCCCATGACAGAAGCTCTGCTTCTGCACTGTAATTACATTACATCAATCACTGAATGTGTTTTGTTTGTTTTGCATTATCTTTATTGAGGTTTTATTGGGAGATTAAGGAAAGGAGAATGAGCAGCAATAGGGAAAAATCTGCCAGAATTCCTGAATCTTGGGAATGAACATGATCTGCACTTCACAAATTCTTTGTTTAGCCCAATGTTTCTCAACCTGACAGCTTTAAGATGTTTGGACTTCAATTCCCAGAATTCTCCAGCCAGCAGTGCTGACTGAGGAATTCTGGGAGTTGAAGTCTACATGTTTTAAACTTGGCAAGGTTGAGAAACACTGGTTTAGCCTGCCGTGTAGATCAGCGGGGAAATGCTCCTGGTTCAGATTGGATCACCCGATCCAGTAGCGATGGCAGTGGGTGGTTCAGAGAACCAGTAGCAAAAATCCCTGCCCCCCCTATGCCCAGCTGAGCAGTGCGATCATCAAAGGTTTTTTTTAAAAAAAACTTTTAAAAGCATTTTTTCTACAACCTCTTCGGCTGAAAAAATGCTTTTAAAAGTAAAAAAAATAAAGGCTCTGATGATCGCGCGGTTCAGCTGCGATTGTCAGAAGGTTTTAAAACCATTTATTTATTTTATTTTTATTTATTTTGTTAGATTTATATGCCGCCCTTCTCCCGCAGGACTCTGGGTGGCTCACAACAATAAAACAATCTGACAATAAACAAGAATTAGATAATATTAAAACCAATTTAAAATCCCCAATCCCCAAGTTAAAATCCATAACAGATCAGGGAAGTTGGTGAAAAAGCCATGTATTTAGGTCAGCGCGGAAGGTGTGGAGGTCGGGGGCCATCCAGAGCTTGGTGGGCAACCCATTCCAGAAGGTCGGTGCGACCACAGACAACACTCTCATCCTGGGGACTGCCAGCCGACACTGTTTAGCCAAGGGGACCTGGAGGAGGGCAGCCCTATGTGAGCGCACTGTGCGGTGGGAGGCCGGTACGACATAATCCTGCAAATACCCTGGGCCCATGCCGTGAAGGGCTTTGTAGGTGAGTACCAGCACTTTGAAGCGGATCCGGAGGACCACTGGCAGCCAGTGCAGCTCATGCAATAGTGGTGTTATGTGGGAGTAGCGGGACGCACCCATAGCTACTCACGTGGCCATATTCTGGACCAGTTGGAGTCTCCGGGTACATCCCAAGGGCAGCCCCATGTAGAGGGCATTGCAGTAATCCAACCGAGAGATGATGAGAGCATGAGTGACCATACAGAGGGCGTCCCTGTCTAGAAAGGGTCGTAACTGGTGCACCAGGTGAACCTGTGCAAATGCCCCCCTTGTCACGGCCATTAGATGGTCCACTAAAGACAGTCGTGAATCAAGGAGGATGCCAAGATTACGAACCCTTTCCAAGGGAGCAAGACACTCCCCTCCCATGAAGAGTGATGGGGAAGCTAGATTGTGAGACACCGGTATCCACAGCCATTCTGTCTTGGAGGGATTGAGTCTGAGCCTGTTCCTAACCATCCAGGCCTGTATCGCCTCCAGGCACTTAGACATCATGGAAAGGGCATCCCTAGGTTGGTCAGGGATGGAAATGTACAATTGGGTATCATCAGCATACTGATTATACCGCACCCCGAAACCCCAAATGATCTCACCCAGCGGCTTCTTATAGATGTTATAGAGCAGGGGGGAGAGAACCGACCCCTGCGGCACCCCACAAGTGAGGGGCCTCGGGGAGGATCTCTGACTCCCCGCCCAAACAAACTGTATGGTCCAAGAGGTAGGAGGAGAACTACTGTAAAACAGTGCCCCACACCCCAACCCCTTGATACGTCGCAGTAAGATATCATGGTCGATGGTATCAAAAGCTACTGAGAGGTCAAGTAGCACCAGGATGGAGGAATAACCCCCATCCCGGGCCCGCCAGAGATCATTCACCAGGGCAACCAATGCCATTTCTGCGCTGTGTTCGCGCCTGAAGCCTGATTGGTATGGGTCTAGATAATCAGTCTCCTCCAGGAATTGTGGAAGCTGGTACACCACCACAGACTCAACAACCTTTGCTATAAAGCGAAGGTTGGAGACAGGACGAAAGTTGTTCAGGGAGGCCGGATCCAGGGCTGGCTTCTTGAGGAGGGGATGAACCACCACTTCCTTAAGTAGGGCGGGGAAGACCCCATCTCTCAATGAAGCATTGATAATTGCCTGGATCCAGTCTCCGGTCACCTCCCTGGTTGCTGCAACAAGCCAGGAGGGACAAGGGTCCAGTAAACATGTGGAGGCCCCCAGTCTACCCACAATTCTGTCCACTTCCTCCATAGAAACAGGATCAAAGTCAACCCAGATGTTACCTCCAAGATCAGCTCCCATCCCCTCGTCGGATCCTGCCCAGACAGAGTAGGAGCGGGTCACTCAGAACAAGGCTGCTGGGCGATTGTCTGCAGACACAATGAGAGCAGCAAAATAATCATGTTTTGCCGCTTCCATTGCCACAAAATAAGACCTAATATGGGTTCTTAACTATGTTCAGTCAGACTCGGAATGGGAAGACCTCCAACAGCTCTCTAGGTGCCTCTTCCGATGCTTCATTTCCCTGAGCTCCATGGAAAACCATGGAGCTGCCCAGGATCCCTGTCGGAGGAGAGGCCACAAGGGGGCAATTCGATCCAGCACCCTGGTGGCAGCCCATTCCCAGGCATCCACCAGGGCCTCTGGCGAATCACAGGATAGGTCAGTGGGAAATGTCCCAAGCTCCATCAGGAACCTGTCAGGGTCCATCAGGCACCTGGGGCGGAACCAACAAGTCAGTTCTGCCTCCCAGCAGTGGGGATTGGCAGAAGGAAAGTCTAACTGAAGGAGGGAATGGTTGGTCCATGACAGGGGTAGTACCGAAAGGTCACTCCTTCCCCGAGCATTTATCCACTGCCCAGAGATAAAAATTAGGTTGAGTGTGTGTCCACCACTGTGAGTTGGGCCCTGTACAACTTGAGACAGGTCCATAGCCATCATGGAGGCCATGAACTCCTGCACCAACTCTGATGTCTCGCCTGCTGACGGGAGATTAAAATCTCCCACAACCATAAGGTTGGGGAGCTCAACCGTTAGTTCAGCTAAGACTTCAAGTAGTGCAGGCAGGACTGAAGACACGCAGCTGGGAGACAGGTATGTAATCAACAGAGCTGATTGTACTCCAGGGTCCCATTTCATTTCTCCAAACTCTTAAGGTTGTAGAAAAAATGCTTTTAAAAGTAAAAAAAAAAAAAGAAGTTGGCCATGCCCATCCAGTCACATTACCCCCCCCCCTCCCCGCCCCAAGCCATGCCCACAGAACCAGTAGTAACAAATTTTACATTTCACCACTGGTGTAGATATAATATTGGGCATTATCCCAGTTGCAAGAATTGCATTGTAAATAAGGAGAAATAACACTGGCATTTTGGTTTAATCCACAATTTGGATTCAGATCTTTCAGTGCCACTATCCAAATCAAATGTTTGTTGTTTAAAGGAGAAATATCCCCCCTCACACCCTTTACCGTAGTAATTTCTCCTTCCTCCCCTTCTTACCCTCCCATCTTGGTTTGGATCACATATAGCTGATCTTTCTCAACTAAAACTAAAGTATATTTAACTTTGCTGGTTGCATTTCCTGAGCCTAAATCCATTTAAATTTAACATAGTCCTTAAAAAAAAAGTATTTTCTAGCTTCTTCCTGGCATGGCTAGTTTTCTTTATATATATGCATGACAGATTGGTTCTTCCAGTTGCCAGAGAACAGGGATTTTTAAAAGGCTTTTGATAAACAGGATGAGTAAGAGGTAGTTATTTTTCTAAAAATGCTTTTTGCAGAAAGCAGAATGCAAATAATCTGGTCCTTGTGAGGATTGGAACTAAATACTTGCTCTTATCTCTTGTTTTCCCAATTAAGGAGCGCCATTATTTTTAGCTGTTTCATTCTTCTCCTATTCAAAGAAGACTCCTTCTCTATTGGTATAATTTTGTAGTACAGACTTTCTCTGTGTATTCTGATTAATATACACCTGGAATTGTGCTGCTAGACCTGGCTGCTTTGTTAAGCATAGCTTATGGACTGCACCTGTCTCATCTGCTTTGGTTTACA
The DNA here is from genome assembly GCA_012654045.1 of Ptyas mucosa. Lineage (NCBI taxonomy): Eukaryota > Metazoa > Chordata > Lepidosauria > Squamata > Colubridae > Ptyas > Ptyas mucosa. Next base: position 1,983,808 of record WNWU01013631.1, on the reverse strand, counting down.
AGGTCAGAGTTCCAAAATCATCAGGAAATAGGCAGAGTGTTCAATTGCATTGTAGAATGATAAAATAAACTGAAACTACCCAGGGGGGAATAGAGACTGCCAAACAATGGTGTCCGTCTCATTTAATATATACAGACATTTGTAACAAGTCACTTGCTGACGGACACAATTAGCCTCTATGTCCTTATTATAGAGCCCTGAAGTCCTGAAATGTGTGCCTGCCTGACATCCATATAAACAGAATAGTCCCAAAATGGCTCCCCCCTCCAAAGAATCTAGGTAAAAATTGGTATTCTATTTTTTTTTTAATCTATCTCTTCATATACACATTAGTCCTTCAATTGTTCTTACCCTTCATGGTAAATGATATTCTACAATAATGTTTTTTCATTCATGGAAATCGTTTATAAGTATGAGCAAGATACCTGGTTTCTGGCTCAGCATCTAGAAAAGAGGTGAGGAATATGTCATCTAGCAAAAGGGTCCCCAACCCCTGGTTTGTGGAAACAGGCCATGCAAGCAGTGGTTGAGCATGTGAAACTCCATTTGACCATGTGAAGCCATCCCCTCCTCCCTGCTGCCCACTACCACCACTGCCAGTCCGCGGAACCAGAAAGGTTGGGGACCGCTGATCTAGCAAGTTTCAAATAGCACCTCCAGTCTTGGTTAGAACTGCTGAGAATTGGTAGCGGGGACAACAAGTCCTTGCCATGATCTTATATTGTATTTTATTGAATGATACATACAGTCCAATGTTATATCGTCAGAAAGATTGTGTCCCAGTTCCTTATTTGCTTGTGTTCTGACCTAGGCTTCCGGAGTCATTAAAACACACAAGTAGTCCCAAAAACCTCTTTTATTGCAACAGCTGTGAATTCTGTTCACTCACAGATGAGTCCCAATTAGTTATAAAGAGTCCTTCGGGAGAATTCCTTTTTGATAATCACTCATCTTTATCTCCCTTGATATGCTGCCAAAGACCTAGCTGGCAAAGCCACACAGAGTCCAGAATCAAACAGAGCTTCAGGCTTTAAGCTGAACCGAATGAACAAACGTTGCTTCCTGCAAAGGCCCATGTGCCTTTGCTCCTCTTTTAAGTCTTATGGGAGGGGCCAATCATCTCCTAGCCCTATTCCCGAATCATCCCTTTTATTTTAGGATCTCTTGCCTTCTGGCAGCTCTGCGCATACGCGCACTGGGAATAGGCTCCCTCTGTTCTCTGCCTCACTGAGGTTGGACTAGGGAGGCCCCAGAGGCAGCACGTACATCCCAGATGGCCCTGTCTCTGCCTCCAACGCAGAGCCCTCGTCTGAGCCTTGCCCAGACTCCAGGACTTGTTCATGTTCCTCCCCAGCCGCCTCACTGTCTGACTCTGCTGCCAGCTCCGCAGGCTGCGGATCACAACAGCTTGACCAGTTGATTGATTAATTATCTCAGGGAAAAATCTATTTCTACATAGTCGTTAGTCTTCCTTTCTATCTCTCTTCAGGTCTTTAGTTAAACCCGTGGAGGCCTTCACAGTAGATCAAGGGCAGGTCTGAAGCTTGCCATTATTTCATGCCTCTATTCAATATGCATATAAAGGAGAATGAAGCTGTTCTTGAAAGTGAGAAGTTTTTCTGGGCTCTCTAGAGCTCTATTAAATTAGAGTTCCAGACTTTGAGGTTTAGAAAACTTCTCAAAATCCACAAATATACTGTAGCTCTTCCCTTCCCCAAAGTTGAACATGAAAAATAATGTGCATCCAATTTGAACTCTTTATATATTCCAAAAGAAGTAAGGAAATCTTTGTTGCTCAAATGTCAATTCAAGATATGAATGAGCTCTTATAATAAAGGTAGGCCTCATCTAACAATCATGATTGAGCTTTGAAGTTTGGTCATGGATCATTGCAGTTGTTATGTGGATTCCCATGTGACCTGATTTAATTTTATGATGGTTTTATAATGAATTACCAGAATTGTTAAACATGTGATTATTAAGCAAAATCATTTTCTCGAATGGGCATTTTTTGGTAGAAAATTGCAAAAAGAAAATCACTAATTGTGTTCATTTGATTGTGGAGATTGCATCCCATTATAAATGTGAGCTGATTTCCAAGTACCTGACCTGTGATCACATGACTATGGTCGTGCATCTTAACTCTGAATGGTTGTTAAGCAAGGACTATGTAGGCTGAGTATTGTTGAACAAGGAAATAATTATCATTAGCTTTGGATAAATCATGATATTAAACCAACTTTTCATTGCCCTTCAATATCTTGCCCTCTGTAGGAAGCTGTCATAATTTTTGAGTTCACATTAAATATGAAATTGATTATTTACATATTTCCTGGATAGTTTTACCATGTCACCAAAACAATTTATTTGAATACGACATTTAATTGAATACTGACAGAATTGAATCTGCACAATGGGACAAGCTAGTTGTGGCTATGATTTTTGGGTCCCAGAATTGTAAAATAAATAAATAAATAAAAAATTGTATTTTATATTTATAAAATAATGCATATATATTATATAAATTATATAATATAATATAATAATATATTATTTATTATATAATTATATATATATAATATAATTATATTATATTATATATAATTATATAATAATTATGTTTATATATAATATCATATATCAGTGATGGCTAACCTTTTTGCCATCACGTGCCAAAAGTGGGGGGAGTGTGGGGGGGTCGCACGTGCGTGTGCCCACACCCATAGTTCTATGTGCCCTGCCCCTGCGCATGTGTATGTGACCCCCCCCGGTGCTTCCCCTGTTTTTGGCATATGACGGCCTGGTGGGCCTGGTAGGCCCATTTTTTTGCCCTCTCCAGGCTCTAGAGCCTTTCTAGGAGCCTGGGGAGGGTGAAAACGGCCTTCCCCATCCCCAGAGGCCCTCCGGAGGCTGGAAATGGCCTGTTTGCCGACTTCCAATGGGCCCAGAAGGCCCGAAAATCAGCTGGCGGAGCTGAGCTCATGTGCCCATCGATATGGCTCCACGTGCCACCTGTGGCACGCGTGCCATAGGTTCGCCATCATGGTTATATATAATATAAATATATTATATTATTATACAATTTATTATATTGTTATATAAATAATATATTTATTGATAAAACCACAAAATGTAAGCCAGTTTGTATGTAAGCTAGTGGTTAAGGCACTAGGTTAGAACGTGGAAGATTATAAGTTCTACTCCCGACATAGGCATGAAGCCAGCTAGGTCACTTTGGGCCAGTCCCTCAGTCTCAGCCCAACCCACCTCACAGGATTATTGTAGTGAGGAAAATAAGAAGAGGAAGATGTTTTGGACATGTTCACAGCCTTGATATATTTATAAAAACAATAAAGGTGTGATACAAATACCATAAATAAAATAAACAACTAGAAAGATCTAGAAAAATGGAAGAAACTAACTGAACGGGTGGCAGAAAATGGGCGGTGGCAGCAACGGCAATTGGAATGTGGCAAATGGGCAGCGGTGGCGAATGGGTGGTGGCGGTGAATAGGTAGTGGTGAACGGGTCACAGCAAACAGCCTGCAGCAAACGGGCCACAGCAAACAGGCCAGATGAATACTGGATGGATGCTGGGAGGCAGAGGCAGATTTTTTTTCCTTGTTTTTCCCTCCCAAAAGCTAGGTGCATCTTATAGTCTGGAGCGTCTTATACTCTGAAAAATACGGTATATATACAGAGAGAATTGGGGGAGGGAGTGGTGTCAAGAGTAAAATTCAGAATTTTGCAAGTTACCAAAGAAAGAGGTGGATTTACAGCTCCTAATTTGAAATATGTATCATGCAAGCTGTTTCTTGTTGATAATAGAACTGATCAAATCCACAAATAGTGTAATATCCATTATAGAAGGCTTAGCTGATAATAGGTATTTATGGAAAAAACGCCCAAAATGAATTAAAAGGAAACATTATAAGACAAAGTTTGGTTAAAAAAATATGGTACCTTTTAAAAAAACAAGTTTTTAAAGTCTGCAACTTCACTATTAACTTGACTGTCAAATACTTTTCACTCTAGAGACAACTATAATAAGGGAGATTTAATCACATATGTCAATTTGGTGTATCTGGACTCAGAGATTAAGAGCACAGTAGGAATTGTTCAGTGAAGGTAGGAATTCACCATAGTTGATATATTTACAATTTGCTGGAAGAATAAAAAGTGACCTCGAGAGGGACCTTGAAAGAAAGATGACAAAACCAAGATAATATACTACGACATATATATCGATATAAAATGATCAAAATGTGACAAGGAGATGAAAACAATTAAAAGCTGAAAGATAAAGTAGGTGCAAAATTTCTGTAGGACAATGGGACATGTTATAGACAACTCCTTTAAATAAAACATGTAGATTACTTTTTTCCCCTCCCAGAAATCTACTTCAATTATAATCCAGTATTTGTGCCATTATTACTTTGATAAATATCAACAATGTTTTCCCGTTCGTTTAATTATACTGAGCACTGTATCAGATCCAGCAACTCCAGCATTTGTTTCTGAATACATAAGATTAAAAAAAATGTATCAAAATTTCAAGGGCGTAATGGGATTTTTAAGACAATTGACTAATTGTTTTAAGCGCAAGAATGTGGATAAACATGTTAATACAGAGAAGGGGGAAGTTGTATAGTTTAATGACCATTATATTCAAAGCAGAAAGTCCAAAGTTTCGTTTCTTGTATATGTATCTGGCAAAATTCTGCAAATATATTGAAGTTCTGGAAGGTTAGCAGTGGGAGAAATATCTTAGAAGAAGCCAGTGGCAATTCACTTACATGTTGACTCCAAAAAATGTGGATGGATATTCACTAAATAAGTCATCATTAGGTCATCAAAAGTATAATGTGACATGAGGGAGAATTTAGTTTGTCTGTGACATTTAAGCGAAGCCTTAATAGGCAAAAAAATAACACAGGAATATTGGGGGTTTTTTTTACTGAAAAGGGGGATAAATCTCACAAATAGAAACAATTTTCTGTCTTCTCATCGTTCTTCTCATTGTTCCCATCACCCATCTCCTTCCACTTATGACTGTATGACTGTAACTCTGTTGCTGATATCCTTACGATTTATATTGATATTGTTTCCTGATTGCTTATTTGTACCCTATGACTATCAATAAGTGTTGTACCTTATGATTCTTGATGAACATATCTTTTCTTTTATGTACACCGAGAGCATATGCACCAAAGACAAATTCCTTGTGTGTCCAATCACACTTGGCCAATAAAAAATTCTGTTCTGTTCTGTTCTGTTCTGTTCTGTTCTGTTCTGTTCTGTTCTATTCTATTCTATTCTATTCTATTCTATTCTATTCTATTCTATTCTATTCTATTCTATTTTTTCTCACTTATTTAGTGAATGTTATTGAAATACAGGTAGTCCTTGATTTATGACCACAATTGAGCCCAAAATTTCTGTTGATAAGCAAGACATTTGCTAAGTGAATTTTGCTCCATTTTATGACCTTTCTTGCCAAGTTGTTGAGGGAAGCACAGCCCTTGTTAAATTAGTAACATGGTTGTTAAGTGAACATGGTTTCCGCATTGACTTTGCTTGTCAGAAGGTTGCAAAAGGTAGCCTCATGACCCCAGAACACTGCAAGTATCATAAATATGAGTCAGTTGCCAAGTATTTGGATTTTGATCACTTAACCATGGGGATGTTTTGATGGTTGCATGTGTGAAAAACAGTCATAAGTGGCTTTTTCAGTGATCTTGTAACTCTGAACAGTCACTAAACAAACTGTTGTAAGTGGAGGAATATCTGAATTGAAAATGGCTTTAGTCTCAACATAAGGTTGAAGTCTACGCAAATTCACATAGTTTACTTATGGAAACAAGATAAACTTATCATATCTAAATACATCTAGTCATTTAAATATTGATATACTTCAAAGCAAATGGCTTATGTCCATGCTATTCCATAAGCCTTGCTTATCAAAATGGTGCTAAGCTACGATTGAAAATACAACAAAAACATCAGTTGATATGTGATGTATGTTGTTATGTGTATACTATATTTTTTGGAGTATAAGACGCCCTGGAGTATAAGATGCGCCTACCATTTTTGGTGAGGAAAAGAAGAAAAAGAAATCACCCTCTGCCTCTGTGCAATTCTGCCTCGTTGCAGCAAATAGCCTTTTCATTTTCGTTTTCAGCATAGTTTGATTAGCACAAGGAAAAAAAAAATCTGCTCCATCAATTTACCTCTTTGCAGCAAGCAGCAGAGCCCTGTGCAAAACAGCTGAGAGCAAATCAGCTGACAGTTGGGAGGCCGATCCAATCAACTTATGCTAATTAGGCTGTGCTGAAACTTAAAGGAGCTGTTTTTTCTTGCTGCTTGCTTGGAAGGAGATAATTGCTGCGAGGCAGAGGCCAAAGAATGGGGGGTGCGGCTACATTCGGTGTATAAGATGCACCTAAATTTTCATTCCCTTTTAGGGGGGAAAAGATGCGTCTTATACTCCAAAAAATACGGAATATTGATATGTGAAAAACTAAGAAGGAAGCAAACTTTAAGATGCCAGTTTTTTAAAAAAAGATGCAAGTTTAGTTTATAGTGATTGTTTCAATACAGTTCTTCTCAAACACTGTGGTTAAATACACTGAAAGTGAAGGTGACTCCAACTCCTTTAGCCTTCTTGAAGGCCCCTAAAACATGACAATTTTGTCAACTACTGTAGTATCCTGTGATAAAGTGGTGATTGCTAGATCAGTGGTCCCAACCTTTTGGGCATCAGGGACCAGTTCCCTGGAGAGTGGATTTTCCATGGTTTGGAGTGAGTATGGTTTCACATGCTGCCTGTATCCCATGGATGGGGCTTGCCTTATTCGCATGGCCTGGTTACTGGCATGCTGTGGACAAGTGCCGGTCCATGGATCAGGGATTTGGGACCCCTGTGCTATGTTACTGTCAGATATATATTGATGGTCGTGCTCATTCGGTTCTATGAGGAAGATATTTGGTCAATACAGCTTCAGGTTCAAAAAATTATTTTATTATTTACAAATATACAATAATGAACAGGGCGTCTTGTTGCATTTGTTACCCTAACTGTATGACTCAGATGTTGAGAGGGAGAGAAGTTCACGTGTTGTCTTGCTGAGATAGATGGGAAGAAGTAGGGAAGATATCCAATTGATTTGTGGGTAAGAGTCCAATAAGGGAGTTCATTGGTTGATACAGTCACATGGGATGTCTGGTCCCTGGGGCATCATACATAGGCAATATCTGACAGTTGCAGCATGATTAATTAAAAACAGATTTTTACATGTTCTTTTTATGTTGAGTTTTTATTCTTTTAATTTATTCTGGTTGCATTTGTAATATGGTAATAAATTTTAATGTATGTGCATTGTTTTATTATGTACATTGCCCCAAAACATTGTGTGATATGGGTGCATAGATTGGTCTCTCTGTCTGTCTGTCTGTCTGTCTGTCTCTCATCCATCCACCCACCCACCCATCCAAATTTGGCCACCCACTCACTCTCAGTGACTCTGTAGTTTACAAAAATAATGATAGATAGATCTCTGATCCATGTGAACTCCAAAGTACAAATCAGGAGATAGGGCAAAAATGACTGTACCCTCAATTTCATTCCCAAGTAGATCTGTTGACTCAGTAGTCTTAGGTGGGTAGACATTTCAAATACAAAGGTGTTAAAACCTTGTTTTGGCCACATACTATAGCTGACACATATTGGTATTAGTAGTTTTTTATAGTTAAGAGTTATATGGTTTACCCAGAGGTGGGCTGCTGGGGGTTCAGGATAATCTCTAGCTAAGATTCTGTGCAGTTTGGAGAACTGCCAAATCTCACTCCTGGCTGTCCACGCCCACCAACTCCCTCCCAGGAGTCCCCACACGGCCCGTTTTGGATGCAGATAAGTGCAGGCCATACATGGGGCCTGGGGAGGCCGTTTCACCCTCCTGGAGGCTTGAGGAAAGCCTCTAGAGCCCGGGGAGGGCAAAAACAACCCCCCCACCATGGTGCAGGAGGCCGACTAGGCCACACCCACAATGACTATGCCCACCCAGCAACCAGGCAGAGAACCCCTTGCTAAAATTTTTGAAGCCCACCCCTGGGTATACCTATTTGAATTCCTGAAATGTTTCTACTGAATGAAGTTATTAATCAGATAACTGGCTTATCTGATTCTGAGCCCTGGACAGTTTTTCACAGAGGACTATTATAATAATTGACCTCTTTGCTATTTTAATTTACTTCCCTGTTTTCAGGTTTAATTATGCTTGAGAAAGAATAGTGATTTCCCAGGCCTAATTTTAATATTTTTAGTTCTGCATAAGCTTTGTAAGCTCACTATGATATTTTCTCTATCAGATATTTAGTTTTGCATAATAGCCATTTATCATAATGTATACTTTTGAGAAATTTGGTATAAAAATATACATTTTATTTACATTTAAAGTTATGTTTTTTCTCTACTTCAAGAGTCCTTGATTCTGGACTATGATAATTAACTAGAAGACTAGTTGTTCTTCTTTTTTATGCAAATAGTTACTTGTGTAGGGGTTTCCAAAATTTCAATTTGTGTGAGAACCAGACATATTTTAAGTTTTATTTTATTTAAGATTTAAATTTTACTTTGAGTTTGTAGTCCATAATAAGAGGAGAAAAGAGTATGTATGTTTGCCGCCTTATTTGTAAAAATAATAAAGGTGGGATAGAAATCTAATAAATAAACAGTGGTTCTGTAGTAATCTAGAAGTAAGATAAGATTATGCAATTGAAATAGATGTATAATCTCTGAAGATCCTAGTGTTGGTAGTTTGAAGATGTACATACACATGTTCCGAGAGAGGTAATTTAATGGAAATTGAAAGATGATCCAGGATTATTCAGGCAATCCTGTTTCAAAAGTACACACAGGAAATTATAATTATCAGTCAATATAGAAATGGAAATTAACTCTTCATTATCTTTCTGACTTGTTTTCAAGGATGATTATTAGCTCACTCAAAAGTTGTCATATAGTAAGTTCACAACAGTAAATTAAGGCTTTGGAGTGAGTTTCATTCACATTAATTTATATTGCTTGTCTTGATTTTGATTTTATCTTACCTTTGCACCATTTCAATTAATTTAATAATTGTTTCTGGCTTTTAGTAATTGCAAATACATTTCTGACCTGCTGCCTTTTACTAAAGGCTTTTGGATATATGTGCTGGTAGCATAAAGAGAAATTTCTAGGCATGCTTCAGTACCTGTTGTACCCCCTACTTACATTTTAATAAAAGTTTAGTTCTGTTTTATTTTGATAGACAGATGGGCACACATGGGCGCATCTTGAATTTATAATGGCAGACAGAAACTTACAGGCATCAGGCAGAAAATAAATACTGCTTTCTTAATATATTCCAACCGGTGCCCTAATGCAATTAAGAATCTCAAGCCATCTGGCAATAAAAATCCAGTCTTTAATTAGGAACACCATGTCAGCATTACCTAGGTGAAGCCAACTCTGACTTCACCCCCTTCACACCTTGCCTCTAATCCTGTTTCTCCCTCCTCCTCCCCCCTCCAAAGTGTGTCACCCGGTCACATTCCCCAACGAGGTAATTTTGCGGGTTATAGAAGTCACTCCCTCCAGGCATTGCTGGTATCCACAGAGATGACCTTGATTTGTTCAGCCAGAATGTATCTTGTTATGACTGAGGAGTATTTAGCTTCCAGCTGCCTGCAATAACTGCGAGTTCAATTCTCACCAGGCTCAAGGTTGACTCAGCCTTCCATCCTTTCTAAGGTAGGTAAAATGAGGACCTGGTTTGTGGGGGCAATAAGCTGACTTTGTATAAATATATACAAAAGTATGAAGGCTATTGCTTAACGCATTGTAAGCCACCCTGAATCTCCGGAGAAGGGTGGCAAATAAATCAAAATAAAATAATAAAAATAAAATTAAATAAATAAATAAATTCCTTGGTGCAGCTGTGAGGCACAATTTCCCATCCCCCTCCCTATGGCAACTCAAGATCAGGTCAGGGAAGCTTCACAAGTTGACATTCCGATGGATTTGATTCCAAAGAGAAACCAGATAACGATGCTATACCTAAGATATTCACTAAATTAACCAAACCGTGTCACATTCATATTGGAGGAAGTGTTTAACACACTTCCAGGTTGAAAAGATTAGCTGGTGACAACACCGGTGACCAGAGCACATTAGTGGGTGCTCCTTACATATACCTATCAAGGAGCTGGAGTGAATGATGGGAGGTCATTCCGCCATACAACAGTACTTGGGTCTTGAATGTGGGCTTGCTAACCTCCAACCCAGAATCCTAACGGTACGAAGCACATGCTCCTTGCATGACTGCTTAATTAGCTGGATTCATCTTTGGTTGGTCATAATAAAACAGGGAGTTTGGGAGTATTCATTAGGTAGTCCTCTACTTACAACTATTCATTTAGCAACTGTTTGAAGTTACAATAGCATAAAAAAGTGATTCATCACACCATACCAATGGTCCTGTGTTCAGAATTCAGGTTCTTGGCATGTATTTATGATCTTGGGGTTATCAAATTGCCATATGTAACCATCTCAGCTAGCTTCCAGTAAGCAAGGCCAATGGGGAAAACCATATTTACTTACTGACCATGTGATTCACTTAACAACTTATTTGCTTAACAAAAAAGGTCATAAAATGAGGCACAATTCAATGAATAGCCATCCTGCTTAGGAATAGAAATTCTGGTCCCGATTGTAGTTGTAAGTCAAGGATCCCTTGAAGTTCTACAGAAGATTTGCAGTGCAAATATTCCAAACAAACTCATTTTGTTTATTGATCAGTCAGTCTTGGAGAGCTATCTTTTAAAGTCTTGCTCTAAGGTTGCTGTTCTTAGACAGTGTTTTTTGCTTTGGCTTTATATCATAGGAGTTTCCTCCCTTTGTTTTGAAACAGAAAGATGAAAATTACAGAAGTCTCCCTCGGGACACCAGTGCCTGGTCTTCTAACCAATTTCAGAGGGATAATGCTCGTTCTTCGCTAAGTGCCACTCATCCCATGGTAGATAAATGGCTGGAGAGACAAGAACAGGTAACATATATCTGTTTAAAATAATCTAGTATGAAATATTAATTTTATATACCTTCACAATCATACAGGCACACAGAGGTAGGCAATTTAGTGGACCCTGGGAAGTTCTGAATTTTAGTTTCCATTACTGCCCTCTATTTATCCCAGTGCCAAAGGATGGTAGTGTTGGAGACTAAAACAGAATAAAATGTTGCCTATCCTTGCAAAAAAAAATATTTTAAACTAGTTTGGCTTCTGAACAATTGATCATGATCAGAAATATAGAGATCTCTTAAGCACAATAAGGTATAATTTCAGTTTCTGGAAGCCAGTTTGGCCTAGTGGTTAAGGCATCAGGCTAAAAAGCAGGATACTTTGAGTCCTAGTCCTGCCTTAAACATGAAAACCAGCTTGATAATTTTGGGCTTGATGATTTTGATTCAGTGCAGTCCCCCTCATAGAGGTTGTAGTGGTGAAAATAGGAGAGGGGAGAATAAATATATGCTCATCACCTTGAGTTATTTCTAAAAACGATAAAGGTGGGATAAATAAAATCTATAAATAAGTCTCAACGATGGCATTTCTGTCATCCACATTTAAGGATAGGAGCACTGAGCTCTAGAATTCCAGTGTATTTTAATAAAGCTGGATGAAAGATTATTGGAAAACAGTGTGCCAGTTCTAGAGATTTCAGTCTTGATCAAAAGGAGCCATGGTGGCGCAGTAATTAGAATGCAGCATTGCAGGCTAATTCTGCCAACTGCCAGCAGTTCGATCCTGACTGGCTCAAGCCTTTGATTCAGCCTTTCATCCTTCCGAAGTTGGTAAAATGAGGACCCAGGATGTCAGGGGCCATATGCTGACTCTGAAAACTGCTTAGCAAGGATTATAAAGCACTATGAAGCACTATATAAGTCCAAGTACCATTGCTATTTTGTACCTGTTATTATTGGTCTGTATTAGTTCATATTTCATATGAAAAATCAAATATATAATGCACTTTCCTTTAAAAAAATCTGTATATACCCACCTCTTTATAAATGGGCAGGAATATACATGAATTCCCCATCTACAGCTAAATTGTTCCTATGTAATACAAAGGACTTCTGTTCAATGTCATGTACCAGTAACAGAATTGGAAGGGACCTTGGAGGTCATCTAGTCCAAACCCCTGTGAGGCTGTAGCATGGAATACAAAGTGAGGAGTTCTCCTATTGTCAAACTTTTCTTTAAAGAAACATTCGCTACTAATTTGCCCCTTAATGAAGTTAGGTTACATGAAATGGAAAATCACGAATTGTGTTTTGTCCTGAATCTTGACGGAATATCATTTATATAGCAGACTAAAGCAGTGAGTACCAAAAATATGGGCTATTAGTTAGAATGTAGTTGTAAGTTCATTTGTTTGATAGTTTTGCAGGGTGCAAACAAACTGGCAACAGCATTTAATGTGGCAGTTGAATTAGAGCTGTTAATCTCAATTGTTTTGATTCTGTAGAACGTCATGGCCACACCCATCTTTAGTATACCAAGATGATAAACCTGCTGTAAATACATTGCACACTGGCTCTGACATTTACCTCAGAGGGCTCCCTGTTCACATTTCTCTTTCCTTCACTGGAAAAACATCAAACACACAAAATCCTTTTAACATTTTTCTGCAGTTTTGTTGACTTTGGATGGAAGTAAAACCCATATAGTATTTCTTAGTCTCATGTTCGTTACTTAAACTGAAGATTCTAAAGCTATTCTTATGGTTATTATTTTCTTTTTCTTTTGTCATTAAATTACATGTTCGTTTTTGAAAGCAAGTTGAATCAGGAGTCTTACTGAGTGACCTTCCAGGAAATGTATTTCATTTGCATATTTGAATACATTTCAAATACAGTTATGCCTTGTAGTGTTCCAACCCAAAATTTAAATAAGACATTTATTTTCAAGAAAGTTAAATTGCTATTGAGATAGAAGTGATAAAACAAGTCAGAATTTCATTCCATAAATGAGTGTTTTTTTCTTTAAGTATTTTTCTGTGGTGGTTTTTAAAAAAATCTATTATATTTGATGTTAATGAGTTTGCATGTACCTAGAAAGAAAGAATTCTTTGGTGATTTCATATCAGCGGGATAATTAATTAAACTGAAATTGTGTAACAGGGCATGAACAATGGAAACAAATCCATAATGAGAAAAGACTGGAATAAAATACCGGACAGGGTGATGAGGTTTTGCACATGAAAAATATTAACTCTGCTTAAAAATTCTGATCCTCTTCTCTCTTTCTCCTTCTAAAAGTAGAAAGTATTCAGACATTTAATAATACTTATTAAATTGAGTTGATTTAAATCAAGCCTTTTTACTAGTGATTTAAATCATGATTTAAATCGTAATTTAATTTGACTTGATTTAAATCAGATCCACCCTGGTGCATGGACACATTGTCTGACAGAAGGGATCATTCAGTCAGTTTGTTATGTAAACTAAGATTATTTTATGCCGTATTGTACTGTTTACTATTTAACTTCCTCCCTGCAATTTTAAGTTCAGGAGGTAATTTTCATTTGAGTTTTGTTACATTTCTGTCGTACATCATCATTATTGTCTGAGAATTACATTAGTACTAAATGCAAGGCTACTTTAGTACTGAGTGTTGCATTAGTACTAAAACTAAATGTTTAAAGATACCAACAACATCATGTTTTACATGTTTGTCAGAGTTGAGTTCCATTAAGTCCAGTTCCTAGGATTTAGTTTGGATTGTATACACACACACACAGAAAGGGGTGTGGGGGGAGAGGGAGAGAAAAACTCCCAGTGAATAACAGTGAAAATTTGGCTTTAGTGAAGAGTGAGTGAATGTTGTTCAACAATATCTTTAATTACTATAGTGCCCAGCTAATGCATAAGTGAAATACATTAGTAGAATTAAAACTTTGTATTTTTATTCCCTTGCTAGGTAATACAGTTAATGAATATAGATCTGACCAAATTAAGATTATTTATTTTAATGCTTTACATCATTGTAAAACTTTTAGCATAGCATGGGCCCTTCAAACTTTAATAGAAGCAATCCTCACAGCCACTTCAAAGATTGGGAAGATTAAAAGTTTCAAGTGCATTAAAGCAATTCCCTTAATTGTGTCTGTAGAGGATATTATATCTTCTGCTATAGATTTCTTTGTTTACAATTCACAAAGTATTAGCTAGAAGCCCTTTTTGAACTTGGTATTTAGGGACATTTTCACCGCTGAACTACTTTATAAATAGTTCAAAATACTAGCTCATCATTTGAACCCAAGAAATGGCTAGTGCTTATCAGAGGCATTTTCCATTCCTCATCCTTTCATTTTTTGATGAGCTACTTTTAATTTTTAAAAAAATGAAATTGATGAAATTTACTGCTAGAGGGTGTAGGGTTTGTCCTGGGATTTGATGACTTCTACATGGGGCTAGAGAAGTTGGGAGTGGATATCAATTATCAATTGGTTATAGTAATTAGAATTCAAAGATTCATAGTTGATATACCTAAGAATGGGGAGGGGAAGGAGGAAGAGGAGGGCAACCATGTTACATTGTAACTTTCTTGTATTTTTTCTCAGAGGCATCTGTTTAGACAGTATTGAATTGGTAGCTCTTTCATTCAGCTATCACTCTGTGAAGAAATATCACATCCTTGTGGTCTTTCTAGATGTTTGCAGATCTTCACTGCTTCATTTTTTTTCCAGAGCTCTATGTCAGGTATCCATATGAAGCCAGAGATGCTGACACAAACTTGTAGTTTTATATAAATAAATATATTTTACATCTATATATACATCAGACAAGATAGTCAGGCAAACAGGAGCATCATGAGGTAAATCACAGAGCATACAGGTCACACAGAAGAAAAAGGCAGGTGGAAAAGGGAAATTCCTACACACACAGCAACCAATCACAGTGCAGATTGTCTCAAGCAGGACAGTATTCTTCAACCAATCAACCAAATCTGTGTGTTCTGGTTGACTACACAACTCCACTGGTCCAGCGACTAAATTTAAATATCTGACTCCTACAGAGGTGACTTAAAATCTTCATGTGATATCTCTAAAGTGAGTCCTTTAAAGATTTATAAGATCATACTTTAATGCATCCTCCTTCCATGGACTGTCTTATACCAGTGCTAAGAAAAGTTACATTGAGGAAAAACTTGAATATTAAATGTGTTAAGTGGAAAATACATCTTATCGAGAATTCTACAGATAGAAAAAGGGAAATTATGTTGTAGAACAAAATATTGGAAAATTTAGTTTATTTTAATACCTGACAACAGCAGTGTAGACCAGGGGTGGATTCTAATTTTTTTTACTACTGGTTCTGTGGGCGTGGCTTATTTTGTGGGCGTGGCTTGATGGTCATGTGACAATTCTTTAGGATTTAGCAGAGGTACTGGTCTACCAGGCTTTTAACTGCTTGCAGAGCTGTACCGGTCTACCCATTTATTTTTGCAGGCACCAGTCAACTCATTTGTTTTTGGAGGCATCGGTCTACCACCAAACTGCCTTTTACCACTGATCAGCTGTAGGGTGGCCCTTTGAAGCCCTGCGGCAAGAGTTTAAACAGTTTTTTTCCTTATAGCCCATCAGCTGGGACTCAGGAAGCAGCAATAAATTGGGGGTGAGGCCAAATAAAAGGTAAGAATAATGCGGGTGGGTGGGTGGGTGGGGCAAGGGGGCAGAACCGGTTAAGTGATGTCATATCATCACCACTACTGGCTCGGCAGAACTGGCCCAAACCGGGAGGAACCCACCATTGGTGTAGACTGATTTGAAGCTCCATGTTTCCTTTGTATAAGAGAAAGAAACCAGAACAGAAAAACACCATAAATGGTGTCCAAGATACATTCATCCTTTTCAAAATCTACCCATCGATCTGCAATCAGTTTGAAACTTAGTATTTTGTCTGCCAATCTTGAGGTCCTGGGTTATTATTGCAGAAAGATAGGACTGAAAGCCTTATCCTCTTCCTGTTGGATATTTCATGTTTCCTTGTTAATTTAGACTTTGACAAGGAGATGGACAAAGAGGCATGAGCAGAAATTTCTAATGCAAGGCTGAGAAATATTTGACTAAGGTGGCTTCCCATTTATAGGTGTTACCTTTCTTTCTGTTTGTACATTTTAATTTTTTACTGTCCTAATTTATAATAATAGTTTATAATAATAGTGCTTTTATGAGTCTTTTATAAAGTTACTTTAATATTGTGGCTTTACTTGACTGTTCTTTGTCACCCACAGCAAAGACAGATAAATTGGATAAATGAATGAATAAATGCATGAACAAATGAATTAAAACTTAAGAGGCACACAGATTATCAGAGTCTTTTCAACTAAAGGCCCTAAAGCAGTGGTGAAATTCAATTTTTTTTAACTACCAGTTCTGTGGGCGTGGCTTGGTGGGCGTAGCAGGGGAAGGATACTGCAAAATCTCCATTCCCACTCTACTCTGGGGCCAGCCAGAGGTGGTATTTGATGGTTCTCCATACTACTCAAAATTTCCGCTACCAGTTCTCTGAACTGCTCAAAATTTCTGCTACTGGGTCTCCATAACTTGTCAGAACATGCTGGATTTCACCCCTGCCCTAAAAGTTGTAAATTCTTTTCCTAATGCTTATTCATTTACATCCTGCCTTTATTATCTTTATAAATGGCTCAAGATGGCAAATATACATAATATCCCTTCCTTCTCCTATTTTCCCCACATCAACAGTCCTGTTAGGTGTTTGAGCTGAGAGGAAGAGTGACTGGCCCCATCTCATGCCTAAGGTGGAACTAGAATTCCCAGTCCCCGATTTCTAGGCCAGCACCTTTAACCACTAGACTGAACAGGCTTGACAAACATTCTTTGCAGATTTTTTATAGTATTCACATATAAAGCACTATAATGATATAAACACAGAGTATGTTTGTTTTCCAAAATGACAGAGTGGGCTTTCATCCATGAACCCTTTTTACATCTGACATTTGTTCATGTTAAAAGGGCTGCAAGCCTTCACATTGTGTTGGCAATCATATTAGCATGCAACTGTTCATCTGGAATCTTTCTTCCAGAAGGAGGGGTGAATAAAGAATTACATCTCTTTTTTTGGAGTAAAATGACATTGGAACAAATCGTAGCATGCACAGCACAGCAGCGTGGCAGCTATTTGGAGTGTAGAAAGTTTGAAAATCAGTACATATAAAGGAACAATAATCTGCTGGTGGAACATTCTACTCATTTCATTGAATTTAGCTGTTAGATGTATAATGTCAGGCTCCTCTTGTCAAACATTAGAACTAGAAGCAATGCCAAGAGGTATTCAAGGCTGCAGACCTCTGATAAGCATGCTTATTGCACATACACCCTGCAAGCTGTTATGAAAAAATTCCAATGATTGCTGTGTATCAAATTCAAGCCCTATTTATAGTGAATTCAATGTTCAAAGTGATGTTCCTTCTTTTGCTGACCATATGGTGCAAAGGGCTTAAAATATCTCACTTTTGGGCAGTTGTTACTATGATAATAAGCTAGACTGCTTGCTTCTAACTTTGCCAGGATTGATGTTCAGATATATCTTCCCCTTTTCAGCAGAAAATCAAGGCAATGTATGTACCAGGGGTGAAATCCAGCAGGTTCTGACAGGTTCTGGAGAATCGGTAGCAAAAATTTTGAGTAATTCGGAGAACCGAATTGAAGAGCCTTGGTGGCGCAGCAGATTAAAAGTGGTGTTAAGTGACACCAGCTGCCTATAATTACTGCAAGTTTGAATCACACCAGGCTCAAGGTTGACTCAGCCTTCCATCCTTCAGAGGTAGGTAAAATGAGGACCCGGATTATGGGGGCAATAAGCTGACTTTGTATAAAAAAGAACACTGCTTAGGGGGGCCGAAAGCCCTACTAAGCAGGTGTATACAAAAGTATAAAGGCTATTGCTTAATGCATTGTAAGCCGCCCTGAGTCTCCGGAGAAGGGCAGCATATAAATTGAACCAATAAATAAATTGAATCAATAAAATCAGCAAATACCACCTCTGGCTGGCCCTAGGAGTGGGGAGGGAATGGGGATTTTGCAGTACTTCCCCTGCTATGTCTACCAAGCCATGCCCACCAAGCCACACCACGTCCACCAAGCCACGCCCACAGAATGATAGTAAAAAAAATTGGATTTCATCACTGGTATGTATCCATAATGATCAAATGGTCTAAATTCAACTGATTGTGTCAGTAGCCCAACACCTTAACCATTACACAACATTGTAGCTTCCACATTTATTATTATTTATTATTATTATTATTTATTAGATTTTTATACCACCCTTCTCTTTCCGGACTCAGGGCGGTGAACAGCCAACTAAAAACATTGTACACAAAAGTTAAAATAATTTTAAAATAATTAAATAAAATTTGGCCCATAATTTAAAACATTTCAATTAAGATCAGTATCAAACTATTAAAACTGACATGGAGTCAGGCCAGCCCAGCTAACTGAAAGAAATAAGTTTTAAGGGCCTGATGAAAAGTCCGGAGGTCTGGGATCACTCGTATCTCTGGGGGTAGATCGTTCCAGAGGGTGGGTGCCACCACAGAGAAGGCTCTCCCCCTGGGGGTCGCCAGCCGACATTGTCTGGCTGACGGCACCCTGAGGAGGCCCTCTCTGTGGGAGCGAACTGGCCGGTGGGAGGCAATTGGTGGCAGAAGGCGGTCCCGTAAGTACCCAGGCCCTAAGCCATGGAGCGCTTTAAAGGTGGTCACCAACACCTTGAAGTGCACCTGGAAGTCCACTGGAAGCCAATGCAGCTCACGCAAGAGAGGTGTCACATGGGAGTACCCCATCGCTCCCATAATCCCCCGTGCAGCCTCATTCTGCACCAGTTGGAGCCTCCGGGTGCACCCCAAGGGGAGCCCCATGTAGAGAGTGTTACAATAGTCCAGATGAGAAGTGATGAGTGCTTGAGTGACCGTACGTAAGGAGTCCCGATCTAGAAGGGGGCGCAACTGGTGTATCAGGTGAACCTGATAGAAAGCCCCCCTGGCCACGGCCGTCGTATGCTCTTCTAAAGACAGCCGTGAGTCCAGGAGGACACCCAAGTTGCGAGCCCTTTCCATGGGGGCCAGTGATTTGCCCCCAATAACCAGCGATGGCACCAGCTGGCTATACCGGGACACCGGCAGCCACAGCCACTCGGTCTTGGACGGGTTGAGTCGGAGCTTGTTTCTCCCCATCCAGACCCGCACGGCCTCCAGGCACTGGGACATCACTTCCAAGGCATCGTTGGGATGGTCTGGGATGGAGATGTCTAGGGTGGAGATTTAATGAAGCAGTGAGTCTTTTTTTTTTAAATGCAGAATCCTGTTTGTTGTATTTGTTTCAAATCTTTATACTCCTACTTCATCAGAAAGTCAGAGCACTTATCAGATCTATGAAAGACGATCATCCTTGACTTCAAGCTTGTCATCTATAAAGACAAAAGTTGAAAGGAGGAAAATTGGAATGATTTTTTTTAAAAAACCATGTTCTTAAAAGGTGCACTGCGGGGCAGTTGAACTGTATAGAAAATGGCAAAGAGAGACGGTACCACATAATGATGTCAGTGATCACTTGTATTTGATGTAGCCTGAACTTCACTTGTATGTTGAAATAAACAATTCTTAAAAGTGGCTGAGTAAGGCTGAAATCATTTTCAGAATGACTTCAGCTGAAATTTGATGGCTTCTTGTCACTTCTGCTATAATAGATAACGCTTGGGATTGTCAGTGATCATCTCTTTCAACATTGTCCCTTTGCTCATCCTTACAGGACAGTGGTTAAAAGGAGCAATGAATTAAGGTGGCTGCTATTTCTTATTCCTTCCTAGTCATTTGCCCTCAATAAAGGAAGGATTTCTATCACTTTATTCATCATGGTTAAAGATGTTATTCTCATTATCGTCTTCCAGAATCACATCCATCTATATTCACATTAGAACTGCATTCCTCTGAATGTTAAAACAGCCACGTGTATTGGCAAACAAGGGACAGGGTGCTGCTTCTGCTTTTCTTGTGGTTGTTTGTTTTCACCAGCACCACCACCAAAAATGAGCCAAACACAATTTGGAGAAACTTTTGAAGCAGTGGTGAAATCCAAATTTTTTTACTACCGGTTCTGTGGGCATGGCTTGCAGGGATGGGTTCCACTTACCTTTACTACCAGTTCTCAGCAGGACCGAGCATACGCGATCGCTTTCCTCATGTGCACTCTTCTGCAAATGCACAGATCACCAATGATGATGTCGTGCTGAGTGGGCTGAGCCTCCCACCAGTTTTACTACCGGTTCTATAGAACCGGACAGAACCGGGAACAACCCACCACTGATGGCTTGGTGGGCGTGGTATGGCTTGGTAGGCATGGCTTGGTGGGTATGGCAGGGGAAGAATATTGCAAAATCTCCATTTCCTCCCTACTCTGGGCCCAGCCAGAGATGGTATTTGCCAGTTCTCTGAACTCAAAATTTCCGCTACTGGTTCTCCAGAACCTGTCAGAACCTGCTGGATTTCACCCCTGCTTTGAAGGGACTGCTTTAAGGCTTCTACAGTTTGTAGTTGCTTTAATTTTCTGAGGAGGAGTGATTTATTGATAGTAATATGCTTTGCTTTTGAATGATTTGCAAAGCTGGATGGGTGGATGGATAGATGGATGAATGGGCAGACTGTTATTCACCAAATCTGAATATCGAGCAGAAAATATTCTGCCTCATGTCAGAATATTGAGGCAGCATTGTAGAAATATCTACCATGTCTTCTTTCTCTCATAGCCCATGCCAAACCTCTCTCTTTTCAGCAACCATTTTGTTTTCAGTTGCAGTACAGCTGCTGTAATGGCTGTAGAATTGCAGGTTGATAGGTTTCTAAGAATGTCTGCATTTTGGAAAATGCCTCCTCTTTGACCAGTTTCTTTACTGTTATTCTTGCCTTTATTTTTTGAGTGTGACACTTCAGACAGAATAAGTAGAATGATCTGTTTTGCCCCTTACATTTTCTTGGTAAAGACTGGAATCACTGAGAGCATCTTGCTTTTGACAATCTATAATAATTTTCTAGTCTAGGTCCTCTTTGGAACTAATTTAAAGGTTGAAGATAAATAATACTGCATCACTGAAAATTGAAAAAGCAGTGAGGAAAGAGACTAATTTGCACTTCATTGCATTTTTTAAAGAGATATTTACATCTGGCCAAATAAACAAGTAAAGCTGTGAAATTATACAGTCAACTCATCCAAAAGGTTCATGTACTCTTTTAAGAATATGTCTTCCTGGGTAACTGGGCCCACAGCAAGTCTGTTCCCCTACATGGGAATTTCACTTTAGCCTACATGTTTTTCCTATTTTGAAATAAGACTTTTGCAATGCTTTGAAGTTTTAAATAACAATTTTATTCGAAGCCAGAGTAAATGCAGTATTTGAAATAATCAGTTTTTCCAACTGCATTAGTTGAAAGTAACTTTAAAGAATAAAAGGAAAATGCTGATTTTCTATCTGTAATTCAATATGCCTACTTTAAAAAACTTTTCAAAAAAGAAAGAAAGAAAATAAATGTCATAAAGGGTAAATTCTTGGAGTGGGACAAGTATTGTACATAGATATAGAGATACAACCAAAAAAATAGGATCCATATAGTGGGTTTCCTACGCTTTGCTCCAATTGTTTCTTATTTCTACCTATAGAAAGTGAAAATAATGGTAATGTTGCTGTTTGATAATGTTAAACTGGAGGTTGTCAAGAATACACTATATTTTGGAAACTCTGAATATCATTCCATAACTATGTGTTTTAACTGTTGTTTTATCTGTAGTTAGTGATTGTGGCCAGAATTACAAGGATCTGTTTTATGTTCAGTAAAAGGCTTAAATAGAGCCATTGCTATGTGTAATTTTTTTTAATGGACTACAAGAGAGCCAGATGCCTTATCAAAAAGTCTTTCAAAAAAAAAATTATTTGAAGACTGCTTTTGCCATATGGCAACAAAGGCTAATGTAATAATGGAACAAGTTCAAAACTCTTTTGGATGAACTGAACTACAAACATTGTTTCTTGAATTCTGGCTATTGTTTTTAAGAGTCACACAGTCTTGATATGAAGTTGGAGGAAGATATACTGATTGACTATAGTCAGAAAGTGATTAATTTGTCTACGTAAAACTTTGAATGATCCAGGTTTAACCTTAGTGATATATTTTGACCAGAATAGAAGGTAAAATACATTGTGTTCAAGAATCTGTGACAAAATTACACCTAATGAATTTAAATGATCTCATTCTAGACATATGTTTTATCCTTATCCATTATGATTCCTGCTTGGAAAGATTGAGTTGTTCTTGGCTTCTGTATATAGCTCTAACATTACATTGTGATTTTGTTTCTATATGCATACACAAATCTCAAAGATAAATTTGCTAGTACTAGTTGATTGTCTAATAACTCTTAAAGTTAGAACTGCTGTTCATCGTGCTGTTTTTTCTGGAACAATGAATAGGAATATCCAGGTTTTTATAGTTTGAACTATTTGGCTCATATTTGGATCGAGGAAGGCTATCAAATTAAAGATTGTAACATTGTTTTTCAGGTTTTGTAGGGATGTGGATTTTTTTTGTTGTGGTGGTTGTGGTTGAGTTGTTAGTCATGCGCTCATTGATTTTCAACAATACACTTACAGATTGATATTCAATAAGTGCACTATTAACAAAATTCTTAAGTAGGTTATTTAGATGAGTTTTTTGAATGCTTTTACTTTTGATTGATTTTGTGCCATCAGGTTGTTGTCGATTCTTAGCAACCACATGAATAGTTTCTTCATGATGACCTGTCCCTAATCTTTTTTTAAAAAAGTTCTTCTAATGGTGCATTCATAATCCTGTCTGCTTCTTTCATCTTTCCCAAAATTAGAGACTTCTCTGGAGAGCTAGGTCTTTGCATAAGGTGTCCAAAGCAAGATAATTTGAATCTGGTCGTTTGTACTTTGTGTCAGGACTTTGGGTTAATGTGTTCAATGATATTTTTCATGTCTGTCCATGATATTTCAGAAGTCTTCTTGAACACCAAACTTCAAAATACATTTCCAATCCTATATTTTTTTCAAAGATCAATTTTTGGTTCCACAGAGTGTCACAGAGAATATCACAATTCTCACTGCTGTACGTATAGAAACATCATAGTATTTTAATTTCATTCCCAAGGTCTTTATGACTTTTTTTAGTTATTCTCATCCTCCTGGGCTATCAATAAATGTAGGTGTAATACATTAAAATGTATAATTAACTTCATAACTCTTATTTCAGGTGGTTTCTGATCCTATCCATTCAATGAGGCATACTAGTGATTTTTTGTTTATTTGCATGTAGCTATGGTTCTGTCATGGCCTACTGTATTTTGAGAATGTTTAGATTGGCCCATATCAGGAAAATGATGGATTCAGTTGATTTCCTTATGAATTTTTAATATTTTCTCCTGAATGCTGGTTACTTGTTGATGTTTCATGATTTGCATTATATATCATTACAATCTGGCTATGTTGGAAATGTGCAATTTATAAATATGATAAATGTACTTCTAACAGGAGATATGTTATAGCAGATTGTTACTTATTTATAATTCAAATGTATGTAGCTACCCATCTTAATAAAACTGACAACTACATACAAACAAAACAGATAAAAAAAGCTGCCGGGTAAAAAAGAAAGACCTCAATCGACACAGGGCAAAAATACAGGGTTTCATTAATATTCTGTCATAAATCTTAAGGGCAATTACTGAGCACCCTTTTTGTCTTCATAGAACCATACAGGTTCCTTGACTTTTTGAGAAGCTTAGAATAAGTAGATTAAGCAATAGAGGATCATTGGCAAAAGTGATTGGGAATCTTTGACATCATCACAAACATCCAGAATTTTCTGTGGAATGTCTTAGTGGTTAGCAACCCATGGCTTCTACTACAATAGAAAATAATAATGATCTGTGCCACACACAGAAGATGTTATCCAGATGAGAATTTAAGGTCTTATCTTGTACAGCTATGTAGATTATCTGGGCATAAGCTATATGGGAGAGCTCATTTTTATCTTATTAATAACTGCAGAATGATGGTGAGTCCCACAAACCAAACCCTTATTAATAGCATATGAGGATCAATCTGGTAAGACTATCTGTGGGCAGGAATAAAATTTAGAAATTTTAGATAAATCATAAACATAAAGCTAAAATAAACAGCAGCAGCTGCAGTAATAATGAACAGGTCATGTCATGGAAATATCACAATAGCACACTTGCATGTAAACCATGACAATGGTGAAAAAAATGCAATCATACTCTTCTGACCCAGCTCCCTAAACATGACAAATCCCCTGATGTGAACTCAAAATATTCCTTTTTATTAGGAATGTCAGCAAAAAAATTCTCTCACAGGCTAACAAGTCCATCCATTTGGAAGATGAATAGTTGTCTGCCACATCTATTCAACTCTACCTCCTGCCTTTTATCCCCAGAGCTAGGGTGGGGTTTTGCTAGCAGCGGTGGCTCTTCCTTCCCCAGGATCGGCCTACAGCTTCCCCCTCGGAGCTCTCAGGTTGCCCTAATGCTGACCTTGACTCCCACCCATTCTCCTCCTCTGATTTGCCTGCTGCACTCTCACAAATTAGCCACCAATAGACACATAGTCAAAAACAATGTCTACACATTGTGCAAAAGAGACAATCAACAAGCCAAAAAGGGAACAAAATGACCAAAAGTTTTCCTCATCAGCAATCAACATCCAGATGCGAATTAATCCAAAATTAACATCAGATCAACAATCAAAAAGTCAGCAGTACCCCAACCAAGGAGATGTCAAACAAACTAACAATAAATAGAACCTCCAACACTGACAGGGACAACCATTGGAATATAAACGGAAAGGCAAACTTGTTCCTTACTAGCATTCATGATGTTACCCAGTTGGGTAATAAAATGTCTTCAAGAAAGCAACCAAGCTCAGAGAGCACTCATATCTGAAATAGAACTCCATATCTGAAATACAGGAATTGAAAATGCTGATCTTGGAGGATACAAATAAACGGAGAAAACTTAGATTTCTTGCTCTAACGGGATAACCTGTAGATATAGTGGAGCTCTCAACATAATGAGCCTAGTAGAAAAACCTACTAGGAATTCTAGAATGTGAAAGTCATCAGGAGGGTGCCTGATTAAGAATGTTCCTTTAAAAGATGCTGGAGATTTGTAGGCAGCTATCTGAAGCAGCTTGTGATCATCAGCACTAAGCCTGCTGATAAACATTTTTCCTTTCTTAATTGTGAAAGCACTCATTGGCAGTATATTTCCATTTTCGGCAACAACATTAGAATTCATTCTAAAGTAGTGATTGAAATCACAAAGTTCCAAAGAGATTAAAGAGCCTACAGAGTTATTAAAGAAGGTGGGTGTGGAATCCCATAAAATAAAAAGCTTGGAAAGCTCACTCTGCTTTCATCTGATACGTAAAGCTTGGTAATGTATCCAAGAGAAAATAAGTGAAAATGCTCATAAATAGCCAAATCTCTATCAGGCCTGTCATATTAAAACCTGCAAATGGATTTTATGTGTCACCTTTTATTTCACTTTTTTTCTTTAAAAAAAAAGCACGAATAGTTTCTTTGATCGCAGATATTAAATTTCACAGTGTAGAGTGGTTTAATTTTCTTTCAGTTTGGAATGATTGTCAGTGGCAGTATTAGTATTATAAAACACATTTTAAGCTATTCTTTCTGCAAGAAGAAAATTGGAGCTCTTCCACAATCTGGAAATTAGATATTTCTATTCTAGCACTGGATTGTGAAAGATGGAAACTTCAGGATTCTTGTCTCTAATAACATTATTTGGAAAACGATATACAGTCCTCTTGCTTTTAAGATTGTAGAAAAGGTTTTCCTTTCAGTATCAGCATTGTTAGGGGTATGTTTTGATGGAAAAAAGAAAGAAAGCTTCCTCAGTACTACAGGTTTTTATTCAGAAACTAGCCAGTTAGAGATTGTTTTTAACTAATTAGGAACTCTCCAATTCTTTTTCATGTATAGATAGTCCTTGACTTACAACCATTTGATTAGTGGTTGTTCTAAGTTACAACAGCACTAAAAAAAGATATTTATGACCAGTTTTCACGCAATGCAGCATCTCCATAGCCACATGATCAAAAGTCAGGCGCTTGGCAACTGTCATGTATTAATGACAGTTGTACTGTCCCAGGTTGATGTGATCATCATTTTGTAACCTTCCCAGCCAGCTTTCGGCAAGCAAAGCCAAATTTGCTTAACAACAGCAGGATTAGTTTAACTAAACAGATTTGCTTAGCAACTGTGGCAAAAAAAAAAAAAAGTCATAAAATGGGGCAAAACTTACTTATCAACTGCCTTGCTTAGCAATAGAAATTTTGGGTTTATTGTGGTTGTGAGTCGACGATTACCTGTATGTATTTTTAGTTGGCTAGTGTTTTCTAAGATACTTTATATGCTGTTTTTTTGTGGGAAATCAGGATACAAACTTAACTTAAAAAGACAACAACAAATGCTCCTAAATGTCATAAATATTTCCTGGCGAAATATAAAACCCATGAATGTTAATGGGTAAATAATCTGTAACCTTCTGAATATAACCCTTTAAAAAAGACTTTCAAGCTTTCTCTGCAGTCAAAGATCTCCTTGAGAATAAGATACACAGTTTTTATTTTATATTGAAATAAACATCAAACTAAGCATATCTCATAAGTTTCTTCGTATTTGGTAAGTGTTTTTGGCTGTTGCTTCCAGTATACAGGTTGTCCCTGGCTTAGAGATATTTCATTTAGCAATCATTTGATGGCACTGAAAAAAAATGTGATAACTGATCCTTGCATTTAGGACTGTCACAGCATCTACCAATCACATGATCAAAATTTGGGAGGTTGGGAATTGGCATGTATTTATGATGGCTGCAAATATCATGTGATCATTATTTGTGATCTTCCGAGCCAGCAAGCAAAGTCAATGGAGGAAGCTTAATTGGCTTAATGATCAACTGATTCACATAACAATTGCAGTGATGCATTTAATAACTGTGGCAAAAATAATAATATTGGCTTACATCAGAACTGCCTTGCTTTAGCATTGGAATTTCTGGTCTCAATTGTGATCATAAGCTAAGGTAGAGTAACCTCCTGATGTATTGGAACACATTTGGAAGATTTTTTAATGTTGTTATCTTGTTCTATTCTGTGTCTTTAAATTACACAACAATACAATGGATTTAACCTTGGACTCTGCAAATCATTTTGAATTTGAAACATTTGAGTTTGAGACATCTTGAATTTGAAACATCCTATTTTAAATATGAAATAATTAAAAAAAATAGCTCCCATGAACATTT
The DNA here is from genome assembly GCA_012654045.1 of Ptyas mucosa. NCBI lineage: Eukaryota > Metazoa > Chordata > Lepidosauria > Squamata > Colubridae > Ptyas > Ptyas mucosa. Next base: position 1,956,337 of record WNWU01013631.1, on the reverse strand, counting down.
TTGAGCCATTTTGAAGGAAGCTCCCTAAAATGATTGAAACAGTCTGTTTCCTACTTGAAAAATTAGAATTTGAAAGTAAAAAGCTTCACATTTCAAGTGCTTTGTAAGTGTCTAATTCTACCTATTAATTGTTCCACCTAAAGCATAGTATTAATATTTTTGTAGGATCTATTTTAAGTTATATATTACATTAAAAAGAAATACCTATCTTAATATAGAAGCTTAAAGAGGAATCATGATGAAAAATTTTAGCAGTAAATACTATTCTGATCGCATGAAAGGCATTCTGGCTTTTCTAACTTATTTAATATTTAATGCTCCAGAGGGACCAATTTTCATGAGAAATTTGTTTTGATAATCACAAACAGACTTAATGCGGTAATTTTCTCATGAAGCATGGGCTAAAGTTTTGCATTAATGACCTGAAACTTTCCCAAAGTGGGTTACATTTTTGTTCAAAGTCCAAGAAAAATAATGTTAGGGTTAGGAGTTAGGAGGAGAAAAGAGAGAAAAGTTATTGTTAGTGTTTTAAAGCTATTTTCATATGTATCATTTTGGAAAAATGTGATGAGAATTCGAGTCTGTTCTTACATTTCATTAATATTTTTTGAAGGCTGTCTTATTTTTATCAGTTATTTTTTAGTGATATTTTACTAGAAGATTGCATTATGAAAATAGTGGGGTTTCATATACAAATATGAAATGTGATGCAGGTTTCATTGAGTCTTTTGCATGCCTGAGCATGAATTCTAATATTATTCCAGTAATCTTTCTTCCATTCCCAACTTCAGCTATGACTCTTTCATGGTAGTCAAAACTTTAAATGTTTCATTTGGTCAGAATTATATATAGCCTCTTCTTGCCAATACCTTTAAAGTCTTTCTCCAACTGCTTCTATACTGTACCTGGTTACTATTAGTTTTAAAAATGAAAATATACTCATTTGCCTTATGTTTAACATTGTTTATATATGGCACTTTTTTTAGGAATATAGATTTTGTATAATGATTAGTGACATTCATCAGGATGGAGTAAGAGCATCATAGTATAAACTTCATGTAGATGAGTATTGAATACATTCCTTTTCTAGTACTACTTTCTAGTAGAAGATACCTGGAGAATGATCATACTGGTTGGGAATTCATGGAGTTGCAGATTTTGAACATTATGCAGTTACCTATTTTACTAATGGCTTTATTAGTTTGCCATCTATCTTTCAATTGTTTTTTCTGCCACTCTTATAGAACAGTAAAGGCCAGAAAAGTGATCAGTTGCAAATTTTCTATATTTCATTTTGTAACCTTATATGCAGCAGATATGAAAGACTGGAGAAGGAGGGAGGGAGAGAGAGGGAGGGGTTGTGAAGAATGATATGTATGTGAAATATGATTGGAAAGTTGTTCCTTGTAATATTTTGGATGTGCTTGTAGTTTTTAATAACCTTTGAACTGTTTGGCAGTTCAAATCCCACCAGGCTCAAGGTTGACTCAGCCTTCCATCATTCCGAGGTGCGTAAAATAAGGACCCAAATTGTTGTTGATTCTGTAAACCACTTAGAGAGGGCTGTAAAGCACTGTAAAGAGGTAGATTAAGTCTAAGTGTTATTGCGATTGCTATTCTAAGGACATGGTATTTTCTTTGAAAAAAAATAATACTGAGAATAAATGCTGGAAGTTGTTATTTCTGTTTCAGATATTATTTTTGAATGTTAAAATACCACACATCTTGTCTTCTTGAAAGAACTTGGATGCTTAAAGAAAGGGTGAAGGACATTGTTTGATGTCAAGCAATATTGTAAAACCTCTTCACAGCATCTATCATATGCCAGTAAATGCACAAATATAGCCATTTTGATTGTTAGAACTTCTTACCATCCTCTAGAGCAGGGGTGTCAAACTCAAGGCCCGGGGCTGGATTTGGCCCACGGAGTGCTTAGATCTGGCCCACAGGTCCACCCTGGAAACAGCGAAGGACTGGCCCGCGGTCTCTCTGCCAACGAAAATGGAGCTCGGGAGCCTGTTTTTACTAGCAGAGCGCTTGGGCCACCACAGGCACCCTGGCCACGCCCACCCTGGGCCCCCAAGGTCAAACACAACCCTGATGTGGTCCTCAATGAAATTGAGTTTGACACCCCTGCTATAGAGACCTTCTGATATTTACTTTGCCTTTCTTTGGTAGCTCTCTTTTCTCTGTTTAAGAATTTAGCTTCACACTTAAAGGACATGTTGCCTTTAATTGAGTCTGTCTCTTGTGCAAATAATACAAAACAATAAGAACAAATTTACATTTACTCTATCTCTATTCTGCAAAAATTGCCACAAACAGGTAATCAGGATTAAGTAATCTGAGTGCCTTATTAATTTTTAATTTTTTTCTAAAACCTTCATCCCCCCCCCCGAATTAAATGCCACTACCTTATCTGCTTCTGATCTCATTCTGATTTGCCTCAGAATCCCGAGGCAAATAGTTTTCTGCTAAATATCTATTAAACTTAATATATTTATGTTTTTTTAGTTGAGCTTTATTAGTAAGTTTACCATACTAGTGGTAATACAATTTTATGTTTTTTAATATTGGCAAGAATTGGTCAATGTTGTTTAGTAGCTAGAGTTACAGCTAAATCTTAACGTTGTTAGTTCTTACATCTTGGTCCACTTGATAAAATGTGTGCTGCTACATTCTCTCACCCCCCCCCCCAATTAAGAATTAATTGAATACTGTTTGAAATTAAACTTGGACAGGAAAACTATTTGATTTTATTTATTTTCATTTTATTGGTCTTTAGTAAGAGAAAATAAGCCTTTGGTGATATTGGTACAAAGCTACCATTAGAACTGTGCACATTGACTTCCCCTCATTGACTTAATTTGCAAAATTATGGAATAAGATCAACAATAATCTTTTTATAAAGTTTCCTTTTAGCATTCTTCCAGTTTTCAAAACATGTACTTATATTTCTCACAGCTGTCCACATTTAAGCAATCAAGCAGAGAGCAGAGTAGGGGTTGCCGGTTTTCCAAGAATCCAAATTAAAATATATCTGACTGTTAAAAAAAAAAAGCATTAATTTTATCAATCTGTTCTTTTAATGTGATACTGTATTTTTAACATAACAATTTGAACTTCACTAGCAATGTCAATTATTGTCCTGTCCTGCTTATGGAGTTTTAAGTCTTTTTGATGTTTCACCATTCCCAAATAATATTCCCCAGTATTCACCTCATGCAGCAGTCAGCACAAAATCCAATGAGTCCAATTCTTAAGTCTGAGAACACAGAGCAAGTGTGTAAAGTCACTCACCAGGGTCGGAGTTCTAAGACAAGTCCATGGTCTCAGCACATATCACAAAACCAAACTCCAAGTCCAAAGTTGAGTTGCAGGGTCAGTGCTTAAGTAAGTTCAAAGGTGAGACTCACGATGGCTCTCAAACACACGTCAAGAAACAGATAAGTTTTTTCCAGCATTGCTTGGTCCATGCACCAGGCTAAGTAGCTGCCAGCTGGTGCAGCTCATTAGGAGAGATAAGGTTGCTTCCTTGTGAGTAGCCTTACCGACCTCCATTGTGCCTCCTTCCTCTCAGCCCTGTGGGATCTGGCGAGGGAGGTAATTCCTTCTCCACCCTCTGCTTCTGGGTGGTCTTGTATCTCTACCCTCTCTTTATCAGCCAGATGTTCACCTGGTCACTCGTCCTCCTCTTACCCAACCATGCCTGTTTCAGAGTCCCCGGTGTCTTCCACATGCTCTACTCTGTGCCCCACCCCAAAGCTGGCTTTTCCTTATCATCTGAGTTGAACTTCTAGGGCAGGGATGCCAAATTCCAGACCTGGGGGTCCATGGCATGTTTAGATATGGCCCGTTGTACCCTCCCTGGCAACATTAAAGGACTGGCCTGCGGTGCCTCTACCAGTGAAAATGAAGCTTGTGAGGGCCGCACACTGGCCCTCTCAAGCTCCAAACCTACTCTACCCTCCCGAGGTCAAACACAACCCTCATGCGGCCCTCAATGAAATCGAGTTTGACATCCCTGTTCTAGGGCATCCATTACAATTGTGTACTGAACTGCTTTTGTACATGGTTGAGTATTATACAAACATCCTTTTCTCTGAGCCATAGTATATTCTGTCTCCATGGGGAGGAGAATCTATATTTATACAATATATAAATTGGATTCCAATATATAAAATAGAATACTGACCACTACAGAGCGTTATATGCAGTCTGCCTTGTATTGACTTGATGCGCCCTTAGACAATGTTAATGTTAAATTTCATATGTAAACAATACCAATCCAGACAAATAACATTTAGGTGAAGCAGAACAGAAATTAAGAGAATATGAATCTGCAAAGCATTTTCATTTTTTAAATTTGTTGCAGCAATATTTACCAATGCGATACTTAGTAGAATTCTTATTTGTTCAATGTACACATTCGTAATGGTGATGTCACTGACCCAATTTTATGACCTTTTTTCTCTGTCATTAAGCAAATCATCATGGTTGATAAGTAAATCCATAGCCAGTAAATCAATGCTGGATTTTGCTTGAAGACTTCAAACTTCAGCCCTAAATCTTATGCAAATCTGACCTGGAGATGGCAAGGTTATGTGTGCAGTGTAATGCAATATGTCATAATATGCTTTGATATAATTAGCTTGCACATGGGCATGAATAAGCTGGGACCACATGTTGTTACACTTGTGTACTTAATGCACACTTTCTTTCATCCATCTCTTGTAAGGTCATTTTTAAACTGGTGCGAAACAAACCACAAGCATTTCTGGTTTACTTTTGGTTTACGCAAATAAAGTAGAAGGTTTCAATTTGCCTTGAAGCACTTTTTTCTGACACTAATGGGTTGAGCAACTAGTAAATATTGCATTTTTAAAACACATGCCTAGAGATAGACACATGCAAACATGAGCTAAAACAATATGAGGCAAACTTGAAAGTAACTTCAGGTTGCATCCCAATTTCTAAATGCTAAAATTTTGTTTGTGCGGACAATCATTGATAAATTGTGGGAAGGAGTAGAAGGAAAGTCAAGGAAGACTTTTACATTTATAGTATTACTTTTTAATAATAATTTTAATGTGCATTAATTTATGATCAGTTTCTTTTTTCTTTCTGTACCCATAGAATTATGTATCTGTTTTAATGGTATAGGTGTGGGTGTATAGATAGAGAGAGAGAGAGAGAGAGAGGGAGGGAGGGAGGGATAGATGGATGATACACATGCACACAAACGTTTTTCATATGTTTCCCTCTCTTAATCTGGCTATTCTTAACTTAAAACTGTTCATTTAGTGACCATTCGAAGTTGCAACAGCAGTGAAAAAAGAGACTTATTTATTTAGATTTATATACCGCCCTTCTCCCCAGGGGGACTCAGGGTGGTGAACAGCCAAAAGTAAAAAACATACATACAAAATTTAAAAGCCAAATAAAACCAAATTAAACAATGGCCCCGACTATTTAAAATCCCAATCATAAAATATTAAAACCCCAAATATTAAAATATTTAAATTTTTAAATTTTTAAATTAGTTTTACAAAAGAAGGGAAAAAATTAGGCCAGGCCCGCCTGGTGGAACAGAAAAGTTTTTAGCTCACGGTGGAAGGCGTGAAGATCCGGGATCCTCTGTAACTCCGGGGGGAGCTCGTTCCAGATAGTGGGTGCCCCCACAGAGAAGGCTCTCCCCCTGGGGGTCGCCAGTCGACATTGTTTGGCTGACGGCACCTGGAGGAGCCCCTCTCTTATGACCATTTTTCACACTTTTGACCACTGAAGCATCCCCTTGGTCACATGATTTAAATTTGGATGCTTGACAACTGACGGCTATTTATGATGGTTGCAGTGTCCTGGGCCATATGGATTACTTTTTGTAACCTTCTGACAAGCAAAGTCAAAGGGGAAACCAGATTCACTTAACAGCAGCAGAAATTCACTTAAGAAAAGTCGTAAAATGGGGCACTGTTTCTCTCTTAACAGAAATTTCTGTTTCTCACTTAACAGAAATTTTGGGCTCAATTGTGGTTGTAAGTTGAGGACTACCTTTTCTTTATGTTTAATTAGGGGACTTTTGGAAACTTGTCTTCTTTTATCACCTTTCATGAAGCTGATTTTCGTTTAAATTCTAGAGTTGACCATCAGTTTCTAGCCCTGGCCTCAGCTTAGCTGAGCAATACACATCCTCAGTCTTGCTTATCTTCCTTTTTTGTATAATTAGCCTGGCCCAACTTGGGGCAAGGATTTCCTCTTCATCCTTTCTGAGCTTACTTAGAGGGATGCAGAAGAACTCATTGATAACCCAGGGTGATTGGCAGCAAAGGATCCTAATTTTCCAGTTAGTGCTCATCCCCAGGCAAGGATTATCTCAGAATACCTCAAAGAGTGGGGATGGTTGGATCCTGAGGTGTCTTTGGCTTATTGCAGTTGGTTAAGTATCTTTAAGGCTGCTCAGGAAGTAGTGGAAGTGACTGAAGTTATAGGAGCAGGATTCCAACCCATTCCCCTTTCCACTTGTTCTGGGTTGTAAAGAAGACAAGTAGAGAAAAAAAATGTCTTTATTTTCAGAGATAATCTGATACTAGCTGTTGACCACTTTCCATTAGAAAATTAAAGGCATTAAGAAATTTGAAATAAAAGCAGAGTGTTATTCATTGGAATTTATTTCTATAAAAGAAATAACAGAATAACAGAGTTTGAAGAGACCTTGGAGGTCTTCGAATCCAACCCCCTGCTCAAGCATTGAATGGTTATTCAATATCTTCTTACAAACATCCAATAGTGGAGCACCACAATTTCTGGAGGCAAGTTGTTCAATAGATTAATTGTTTTATCTGTCAGGAAATTTCTGTTTTGTTCTAGGTTGGTTCTCTCCTTAAGTAGCTTCCATTCAAATATTCATAATATTTTATTAATATTTATCTCTCATACTATTATTTTCATAATCATATATAAGTATTATATACTGTATAAATATTTGAAATATTCAAATATTCTATCCAAATATTCATCCATTCAAATATTCTGGAAGAGTCTATTCTTCCTTTAATGAATGAAAAAGCATTTTAATTGTTTCATTTATATGTTGTTAGATTCCATATTATAAGATGAATGGAGCGTATAATATGAAACACCTTAAGGGTGGAAGAAAAAAAAAAGTTCTTGGTGTTATCTAAGGTTATTTTATTCCTTGCAGTTGTTACATTACCAGGCTGGATAACATCATCAATAATTATGACTGCAGAAGGAAATTTTCTAACTATTTCTATATGGTTGCTTGTTCTAGAAACCTTGATTGAGGCGTTGTTTTTTTCCTTGATACTCTTTGAATGGAACATTATTTCTTTCTTAGTTGTTTTTGTTTACCTAGTACTGGTTCCTCCTTCCTCTTTGGGTGTTGGTTAATAGGTAAGTGATGAAAACTGACACCTAGGTAAGGAGGAACCAACACCAAATAAACAGAAGCAATCCAAGAAGCAATAATGTCTTGCTATTTTTCCAAGCGTTTGAGAGGTTAGTTAAACCCACATGGTTTCCTAGTTTCCTTGGCTGCCATAATATGTTTGTGCCTGTCTTTGGTTGTTGTTTGCTACTACAGTTTTTTTTAATCTTTTTGTTACCCATCCAGACACATCCTTGCTAGATATAAAATAATAAAATAAAGAAACAAAGAAATAACACACAATCATGGCTGGTGGGACAAGCTATCATACATAAATACAGTGGTACTTCTGTACACATTGTTAATTGGTTCCAAAAGTGAAATGAGTCCCAAAAAGGATGGATATCAAACAATTTTTTCCCATAAGGAATAATGTAGTGAGTCACAAGGCAACCGACAACCAAGAAGTTCTAGCTTATGCATTGAGTATCAAACAAACAATAACTATTTGAAGTAAATTAATAAATTATTCTGAAGACTATCTGGATAAAATGTTCATGTCAAAACACATTGGGTATTAAATTTAATGAATTTCAAAGCAGTCAAGTACAAAGTTACCACTACAGCTAACAAACTTCCCTCCCACTTGAACCTATAATTCTCCCTAGACTAGAAGTGAAATATCTGCAAGGAAAAAAAAGGAAGCTTAGAAAGTACTAAGATTTTAACAACTTAATCATGATTTTACATATAGTTTCCACTAGAAGAAAACCCTTTTTTTCTTTTCTACTTAGGAAAGACACTTTGGGAGCTTTAATACTACACTCCATCCAGTTGATAGTTAATAAATGATAAATTAGTCTGCAAGTAGATTTCCCACACCAAGATTGCTAAAACATAATTGACCTTTTCCTCCATAATAATAACAAAACATAATTTATTGAATCCCCAGTAATTATTTTTCATGTTCTAATGTAACTAATTATCAAGTGCTTGCATATAACCTGAGGTCAGTGTTGAAAGTCTTCATCTTTTTCAGAATAGTTATGCTCATGTAATGGTTAAAATGATTTTGTTTGAAAGAAAGCTATCAAAATAAATGGTGGTATGTAACATTATTTATGGCTTTTAATTATATCAGGAGAAGCAATGCACTTTTCCCCCCCAAATATTTACTTAGATCGCAGTTTTAACTCCCTCTCTACCCACCTCTCTTTCACACTCTCTCTCTCTCTCTCACACACACACACACACACTCCTATATACTAAAACTGTCATCATGATCTTTACCCATTTGAAATGGTGCCTCACAGGGCAGCCAGTTTTGAATCAAGTTACTACAAAAGGGGCTAACCTATAGCATGTTTCCAAACTACTGGACTCCAACTCCTGAGGGAATAAAATTTAGGGAGGTTGTAGCTGCTTCAATGCTTCTGGCTACTGCTGAACTACTGCTACAGCTATATCAGTGATGGCTAATCTTTTCTAGACCGAGTGCCCAAAGTGCCTGAACCCCCAAAATGCAATGCACGTGCCCTCCACGTATGCATTCTGTGCATGGCCCCCCGCATGAGCCCTGCCCCTGCACATGTGCACAAGCCTTCGCATCCCCCCACCCCCACATGTGCTCCCATGCATATGTGCACCCTTCCACATGTCCCCCTGCGCATTCACGGCAGAAGCCCAAAGACCAGTTGGCTAGTGGGAGGCGCATGCACAGCAGAGCTGAACTGGGGCAATGGCTCACGTGCCCACAGAGAGGGCGTTGCAGGCCCCCTCTGATACGTGTGCCATAGGTTCGCCATCACGGAGCTATATGAACTTTGTTTTCAACTTTCTGTGACAGTTTCCCAGCTAGTCTCAACAATCCCTTATTCTTGCCTTGCCTTGCCTTGCCTTGCCTTGCCTTGCCTTGCCTTGCCTTGCCTTGCCCTGCCCTGCCCTGCCCTGCCCTGCCCTGTCATTTTGTATTTATATTTATTTATATATCAAATTTAGAGACACCATTGTACTCACAGACTGAGCCACCAAGGAGCAAGTAACCAACTCATCATATGGCTTTTAAAGAAGCAAACCCTTTGATATATGATATATGAAGATATATGAAGAAAAGCCTGAATATTTTTATTGCTCTTTTGGGACCATGCCTGGCTTCCAAATATCTATATACCATTTTTATTCAGGAACTCAGAGCATATACATAGTACTCGATCTTTCTAAATTTCCTCACAATAACCCTATGGTGTAGGTTGGACTGAAAATCACCAGGTTAGCTTCTATGCTGCAGATGGATAAGAAATTGGATGTCTCGGTTAGCCATTAAACCTTAGAGCTAATACTGGTTCATTTTTGTGCTACTTTTTATTCTGAAACTGAGAGTACCAGCCCCTTTTACAGGTGCCAAAGATCAGGTAGCATAGTCCCACCTACCTCTGTGACTTTGGGCATAGCTCTTTTTGAGCAGAAAAAATACATTTTATTTTTTTTTCCTTTTCTTTTTCTTTTTTTGGTAGATGGATTATTACTGACTCTGGATGACTTGAAGTTAAATTTGCTTTTCAGTTTCTGAACAGCTGATCTTGGAATTTATTACAGGAATTTGCTGTGCAAGAGCACTTGGGTAAAAAATATTATAGATAATTAACATTCATTGTATTTCTTCTGCATAGTCTGATGCCAAGCCCAAAATCCAGCTACCTCTTGTTACTTGGAATATTCCCAAGTCTTCATATGTGATAACAGATCTTGTATTTTCAGCTTTTCCCCTTGTTTGTTTTGTTTTATAGTTGAGTTGTTTATTTAAAAAAAGAAAAAAATCTTGTGACAGTCCTCCAGTAAAAAGAAACATCAAAAATATAGATTCAAACGTTGTGCATGATCCTATCACTTAATTGTAATTCTAATGCATTATTCATATATTAGGCACATGGACTATTAGAACTACAATGAGTATTATGCATTCCTGGTCTATTTTTCCTATTTTAGCATGTGATTCTTCAAAGAAAATGTAATAGGTTGAGGGTAACATTTAGTAAGACTGGGTTGTGTGTTATATGAAGCTCAGCTGTTGCTCTTAAAGTTACATAATTATGTAAGGAAGACAGAAAACAGGCTCTTTGCAGGATGATATTTGTACGTAAGCAAAAATATTCAAAACTTATAAAATACATAGTAAGACATACAGTATTGTTAATATGTTGCATTATGTACTGTTCTAAAAACTGAACTTGTCCAGATTTTTGAAGAGTTCTGTTATTACATAAAATTGACATGCATAATAGCAAGATATTTAAACAACAAATAATGTGAAATATTTTAAAAAGATCAAATCAGTAATCAGTATGATTTGGATAATATTGATGCTTTGTGATTTTTCAGCCACACTGAAAACCCAGCAAAGGGGATGAAGATGGGAAATTTATTAAACCAGATTTTCTGTCTTGTAGGGACCACAATAGTGTTCAGGATTACTTTTGCCATGGGCATTTTAGCAAACAAATACTGCAGTTGTATTTTAAAGACATCATTATTAATACTAACTGTAGTTTATTCTTAACAAATCACCGTCAATAAAAATGTAATCAGAAATTGGACATACTCCTCAGAACAACATAAGACCCCTTGGTTCAGTTTGTGACTTTCCTGATTATTCTTGGAATAACTCTCAACTTCCATAATCTCTCACAATCGTCTAAGCTACCCAGGTTATTTAGGAGTTAAAATTTAATAATATATGCAAAATCACCATTTCATCATTCATGACCTAAAGAGAAACTGAAACTCTATGTAGTTTATTCTTCCTTGTGAGCTTTGCATTAAGTCAGGAATTTGAATGATGTGCAAACAAGCCATGATAGAGAAAAAATAAGGTACATCCTGTTTTATTGCACTGGTTTTTGTGTTATTTCAAACATGGTGAATTCATTATATTCACAAAGCATGGCTTTGTCATCAGCACCTTGCCTTGAGTTTTCATATTTGATTTTTCTGTTGTGTGTTCCAGTCCTCTCTATTACTGATATCTTTAAAAAGCAGAACTAGAAATCATGGATTCATCTGCTATCCATCTCAGATCTGGATAAAAGGAACAGATGGTTTACTTAAACTAGAAAGATAAGGAAGAAATTGGCAGACATAAGGAAGCCAGGAAATATTAGGCTTAGAAAAAAACCTTAGCTCATGGACATTACATGGGAAAAAAGCCCTCATGTTTAAAGATAGGAAAGCTTAGCTGGCAGAAGAGTATCAGGCCACACAAATAGAAAAAAAATAGCTTTTCCTGGAAGTGTGACTGAGTTGTTTCCAAAAGTGTTATTGTATATCTTTTCTTTATGTTTGAAGATTGCTTCTCTGAGTAGTTTTAGCCAGTAATCCTAAAGTGAAGATTACAGGAAATCCATTGAAGTATCTTCAGATACACAGATAAGGCATAGTCCAATTGTGATTACATAGAGAAAATATATTCATGAGGTACATATTCTTAATGATTTAGAAAATGTAATTCCAAAGAGCTTTAATCAGTCCGGAGTAATAGTTTATCTATAGTAATTCATTATTAAATATGTTTTTATTTATGTGCAGTGATGTGGATATTCTTCAATTTCTCCAGTCTGGTACTGTACGTCCAAATTCTACAATCTTTAATAAAAATTTAAAAAATAAAATCTATAACATGTTAATCTATAACATTAATAATACAGACTGTTTTTATAACATAGGTAAGATAAAGTGGTATAAAATATTCCATAAAAACTACTTTTATACAAAGTGTTTTGGCTAAATTGGCTAAATAGTTCATTCTCAAACTTTTTTTCCAGCCTGTAAATAAAATATAGCACTTCGAAATTTTTACCTCTATAACAGGTGGGCTTTTTAATTTAAGAAGAAATCCGAGGCAATAATTGCTTGATGTAGATACTTTCAAAGCTAGTTACTTTTTTTAGTAAATGAGAATTCTAAGTTTCTTCCCTGTGCAGGTGTCCAAATTAATCTATGTTTGGTTCCATGTAAATGAAAATCTGTGTTATATGGGAAAGAAAAGAGTTGCTGATTATGGCACTATTAAAATGTTTTTTAAGGGATGCATCTGTTGATTATAGTATCATGGTACCAGTGCTCCAGTGACGTTTAGAAGCTTATTTTACTCTAAGTATCATAATTGAGAGACATAATTTTTAGACTTAGAAGATTACCAAATGAAATCGAAACAGTATACTGTTCCCTTAGAGTTAGTAGTAAATTTGAAAAAAAAAAAAGGGGGGGGGTGGATGGGTGGGTGGCATTTGACACATTCATGTAGCAACCATACAGGTACTTCTTGAATAGTGACGGCAATTGGGACCATTGTTAAGCAATGTGGTAATTAGGCAAAACATCACAAGACCACACTCTTAGAAATGGTAATTCCAGTAGTTCCGGTTGTTAGGCCAGGACAGCATTGCTAGGTGAAGGACCTCACATTTCTGCCCTGCAATACTTGCCTTTGATTCAATTCCCACCTATCTCACCTTTTGATTGCCCCACATTGATGCAGCTGAATTTCATCCTTCTTCTCCCACTGCTAGGCCAGGATTCTGACATGGGTGAGGGTGAGGCTGCTGGCTGTTCATGAGGTTTTTCAGGAGGAAAGCTGGACCAAGAGTGAACAGAGGATAAGCTCTGCTGGCAGCAGCCTGGCTCCGCTCCTCGCTGAAGCCTACATTCCAGTTTCCAAGAGCACTTCCTCTAATTTTGCTGTGCCACCCCAAACAGCACTTCCCACACAGCCTCCACCTTCACCCAGGGAACCTGCCATAGGTTCTTCTGCCACTGCCATGCTCACTGTGCACAATCCAGCATTGTATTCTAGCCCATTTTGTGTATAATCCACAGATATTCAAGACCCATTCATTCTTGACTCTACCAGTTCTTATTGTACTATGTATAGGTTTGGGTGGGGTTTTTCTTTTGTAACCCAGTTTCCCTGCTTTCAACTTACTTTTATATTTCTCTTAAATGATTCAATACTGTTAGAATATTAATTTTAATAGCTGGAATAATAAAGTGTATAATGGTCCAGGATAAACAAAATCCTCCTTTACACCCACTGCAACCAGTCATAGCATAGATTGCCTTAGGCAGTGGGTGTAAAGGAGGATTTTTCCTTTCCTCCACCTTTTTTCTTCTGTACGCTCTGTATACTGTTTGAAGATTTACCTCATGATGTTATCGTGTTACTGACTATCTTGTCTGCTTTAAATATAAATGTGAAATATATTTATTTATATAATACTACATATGTCAGTGTCTCTGACTTCATTTGGACACTTGTAGCTCAATTCCCTGACAAATACTCATTTACATCTAACAAGAACAGTCATTTATATTTAACATGTTGGACAGAGGCACGCTCTTGTACATAGCCATTTTTGCTTGTTTCGTTCTAAATTTATATTTTTTCTTTTGACATGGTAATGCTTGAGTAGAATGATGTTTTAGTCTTGTATTTGAAGCAAAAAGATGTTTTTCCCCTAAGCAGTAGTTACTAGTCTTACTCATTTCTGAATTTCCAGATGATCCAATCATCTTTTCTGTATCATTATTATTATGTAACATAAAAGAATATTTTTTCCTTGAGTCACATTAATTCAGAATGTCATACATTTTTCTCCCAAATTCATCTATGGTTCTTCCATTATCAGTGTTCACTGAAGTATGAACTGTTACCGGTCTAAGGATAGATGAGACTTAATTCATTCAAAAATACATTTTAGTTCTTTCATTCATAATTAAGCCTGCATATTCCATGAAAAATTCTTGGCTAATTCTGTACTTGGCTAATTGAATACTTGCAAGATCTACTATAAGAATTAAACCCTTATTGTTCAGTTGTGCACCATGCATCACATTTTAATGCAATTAAGCATTTTAAAGTTATTATAATTTTTCCTATTTGAGAAATATTTTGAACAATTAATATGGTGGTGCATTTGTGTAGGGATGTACTGAGGAAATAATATAAATTTATTTGATGTTTATTTATTCATTAAATTTATTTGATCCATCTTGCTGCGAGAGTTTATATAAATTTATATAGAATAAAATAAATTAAGTATAAGCACATATATACAGTTGAATAATTTACAAATGCTAAATTTTGCTGAGATTTACACATAGATCCAATTGCTGTTTCTGAGTCTGTGTTTATATTTCTATATAGTTCTAGGTAGGGGCAAAATACTGGTTAATGTAATATATAAATTTGGTTCACAAATTTTTTGTCCTTTAGCAGTTTGGTCTACAGTACAGTTTGTAGTAAGAACTCTTAAGATTTCCAGGTCCTCAGAGGAAATACCACTTGGACATACCAAATGCCTTGGCTTTGTTTTAATATCTCATTCATAATTCATATTATTGATTCTCTTTGGGCTTAATTCATAACCCATCATCCAATACTTATCATTTTGCTGATTGATGCTTCAGCAAATCTGAATTTAAACTGCTGATTGTAGGACAATAGACAAAGTATTCATACAAATGAGCATTTAAAGACATTCACATTTCTCTGAAATTTTGCTGTTGGTTCCTTCTTTCCCATTTTGGGATTGGAAATTAGGCAAGTCACTATTGGTTAATATTTGGATATAAGCCTGTCAGGAATCCCAGTAATGTAGGTTAGACCAAAAAGTTGACAAAAATCTGAGTTTACCTACTAAAACTAGACCTCCAAAATTGCTACATATCAGGTGGTTAAAATATTAATAATTTTTGATAGTTGTCATGCAAATGGCTTTAAGTTTTTAAAAATATGGTTATGTTATAAATCTTTGTGTATTAGAGTAAGTGAATTTGTAAACAGCAATTGTAATTGAACGGTACTAATTCTGCCTCTTTTGTGACACTATGTTTCCTTTCATATATCTGTTAGACGTTTTTTGTTTGTTTGTTTTTTGCATAGAATCCTGGGCACATACACTGGTCAAGGATCTTTCTCTGATAATCACTAGCACTGTACTTGTGGGTATTGGAAGAGGAAACACCAACTCTATTCAGGGGTTGCGATATGCAGTGTAATTCACAAAAAAGGCTTTTGGATGTTCATCAAATCAGATGGTTACTATCCAATTGCTCTTGCAAATGTCAGATCTGGCACATACCTTATTTGCATTCTGTTTGAATGTTGTCTCTTTAAGGCAGCCTTTGAAAAGTAGCTGGGTACTTCAGCCTGCTAACATTGTGCAGTATGTGGTAGATGTTGAGAGTATGTACTTTGTGCCAACAACATCAGAGGTGATTTAAAGTGATATATGTTGGAATTGCTGTTGCTAAGCCATACAGTTATGTGATTTTGGGTTATATAAGTGTATTTCTAAAAAATTTTATCCTGCCTTTTTGTTTCATGTACAAAACCTTACCAATACTCTTTCCACCTGCTATTGTCCACACAATAACACACCTGTAGGTAATATGGGGTTAGCTGAAAGGAGTGACTGGGCCAACATCCAGCCAGTTTTCATGTCTAAGGTGGGACTAGAACTCACCATTTCCTGGTTTCTAGCCAACACTTTAGCTATTCCAGTCCCAAATACTGTGTAACTGAAAGACAATCTGTATGCTATTTAAGATGCAAAGTATTTTAATAATTAAGTATCAAAATTGTGTGAGTATCCTTACACATCACCTGTGCTTAAATATGGTTATCTCTTTTGCTATTACTAGGATGATGATGGTACAGAAGAAGAGGAAAGCAGAGTAGAACCAGTGGGTCATGCAGATGCAGGTTTGGATAACATCACCTATTCGTTAGAGTAAGTTTATTGTTTTTAAAAACTATTTAATACTTAAAATATTAAGACTTAAATTCAGGAAAAAAAAGTCTTGATAGGTTTGAACTTTGGTGTAGAAGAAGACATGGACACTTAGAAAAATGAACAAATCAACCCAGAGTTCTCACTGTAGGTACAAATGAGCTGTCTCAAATTATCCTATGTTGGACACATTATGCAAAGATTTAGCTTTCTAAAGAGCCGTGGTGGCGCAGTGGTTATAGTGCAGTCCTGCAAGCTACTTCTGCTGACTGCCGGCTGCCTGCAATTTGGCAGTTCGAATCTTACCAGGCTCAAGGTTGACTCAGCCTTCCATCCTTCCTTGGTGGATAAAATGAGGACCCAAATTGTTGGGGGCAATAGACTGACTCCGTAACCCGCTTAGAGAGGGCTGTGAAGCAGTATACAAGTCTAAGTGCTATTGCTATTGCTAAAGAAAACTGTAGGCCTGGAAAGGTGAAAGGACAGAAAGCAATAGAATTACTAGCAAAGTGGACAAATTCAGTTACAATAGTGATGACTGTACCTTTGGAAGGTATACAATACATATCACCATGGACAAAATCTGTGTGATTTATTAGAAAAAAATACCACTGAGGCACTGTCTTGTCATGTTGTAGGCCTTGTATGATTTGAACAAAATGGGAGATGTGCAACAGGGGAAACCACACTAGACAAGTCTCATCTGAAGAACCAGATAATACAATGAGATGTAATATACAGCAGTGGTCCCCAACCTTTCTGACTCCACAGATCAGCAGCGGTAGTGGTAGGTGGCGGGGTAAGGAAGAGAATGGTTTGTTGTGCACAACTTAATCCAGTTCATCTGCAAATGGAGCTTCGTTCACTTGTCGGCTAATTGCACAGCCTGGTTCCCAACTGCTCTGCAGACCAGGGATTGGAGGCTTCTGATTTACAGAAATCTATACTGGATCTGTTCTTGGCTAGATCAACAAGGTGTCCTGTGGACAGAAGGGCTACATATCTACATATCTATATCTGTGGTGATTGGCTGATGCCAATTCCAATCTAAACACCTGGCTGACTGTGGTACTAATAATTATATTAATATTTGGATACATGTTCAAATATTATTCATTCAAATGCATGAGTCAGGTTTCTCTTGGCTAAGAAGGCAAATATTCCTTGTTTTTGAAAAAGCCTCATTTTAGTTTTTACCATGAAGAAAATAATTTTCACAACACATTGGGTTGACACCATTTGACGCATCACAGATATCTTTTTTTAAAATTATATGATTGATTGTGCATCATAAAATTGGTGTTAGCTCTCATGACTACATTGATTTCCCCCCCTGGCCCCCCCAATAATGACTTGTCCCTAATGTTGATCAGGATTCTGGTAACTCTGATGATTTGTTAAAATCATCAGCTGCACTGGCTCCCTGTGGTCTTCCGGGTGCGCTTCAAGGTTTCGGTTACCATCTTTGAAGCGCTCCATGGCTTAGGACCGGGGTATCTACGAGACCGCCTTCTGCCACCAATAACCTCCCACCGACCAGTACGCTCCCATAGAGAGGGACTTCTCAAGGTGCCGTCGGCCAAACAATGTCGACTGGCGGCCCCCAGGGGGAGAGCCTTCTCTGTGGGAGCACCCACAATCTGGAACGAGCTGCCCTCGGAAATATGGTTAATCCCAGATCTTTGGGCTTTCTGCCAGGCCCTCAAAACATTCCTATTCATGCAAGCCGGTCTGACCTAACCTCCCTTAAAACCACTTTTAAATTCTTTAAATCTGAATCTACCCTATAAATTTGAGATGTTTAATTTAATTCCATTTCTAAATCAAACTATTCAATTGTATTTTTAATTCGTTTCTGAATATCTGTATTCTGTATTTATCGTTTAACTGTTCACCACCCTGAGTCCTTCGGGAGTAGGGCGGTATACAAATCTAATAAATAAATAAAAATAAATAAATAAAATGTTCTTATGTTATAAAACTTTATGAAATAAAGTTTGGTGTTGTGGCAAGTTTCATAAGAAATCACAAGCTTGTGAGCACATGATAAAAGACCACTAGATGCATGCACAAATATTTTTGTAATTTCTATACCTTAACTTCACTGAGAACTATATGTCAACTTAGGTAACCAAGTAAAAACAAAAAATCTATACATACTTGCTTCAAACTGCATTCAGGGTTCTTCCAATCTTATGGGAGGACCCACCTTTGTTCATATAAACATGTATTTTAAGAGAGATGGATTCTGTCTCTTTGGTTGCGTCAAGCCAAAACCTGATTTCTGCCTGACACTAATAAGGATTTTCAAGTTTTCCAGTAATATACTTGTTATTGCTCAAGCTGAGTTTACCAGTTTGGCTGCTGATCATCTTTTTCAACTCTTTGTTCTATCTTTCCAGCTTTAAAGGCTTGTCCAAAAAGCTAGATCTTTGCATTATACATCTGCAGATACCTCTTTAATCTTAGTGAATAAAGTCCTCATGAAAAGAGATTGTCAGTAATTTTTTGCAGAATTGTTTTAAAAATTGAATGCTTTGGAGAATTTGATATATTTATAATGATATCTTTTATTTTCAAATTAATGGAAGACACATGCACGCCAAAATATAAAATCAACTTATGAAATCAGTATCTTTTTCTAACCATTACGTGTAACATTGATAGTTACAGTTCTGTACTTGAGAATACATCTGGAAAGAATCCATTATGACATATAAACGATTACTATTGGACTTGCTCATTTTTAACACAATAAGTGGAAATTGGATAATTCAAGCAGTGCAGAGAGAAAGAGAAAATCATTGAACAAATAATGAGAAGTCAATTTGATCATTTTCTAGGCTCTTCCTTCTTTTGTGGCTTCCATTTACAGTGACTGCAATATAATTTAAAAACTACATTGTAAAGTGTGCTGGCTGGAAAGGATTAGAATGAGGCACAAATCAGTTTATCTGGAAAAGCCCTTCTTTGGAAAAAAAGCTAAGCAGGAGAACTAAGCAAATGGCAGAAAGAAAGGGTGAGACGGGATGATTAGAAAATGAACTACATTCGAATTACAAGAAGACTGGGAGAATGTTTAAATATTCCTTCCAGAAAGAAAATGAAAAGCTGTAGTTGAATTTAAGTGGTAGAAAAAGTAACATTTTCATCCCTGTGATATCTGACAAGCTGCTTTTGAAATGTTTCTCATGTTTAAAAATTAGTTTTTAATGATGCATTTGGAATAAGAATTGCCATTCAGATGTGCCAAGATAACTGTTTAGCTCACTGAAAACTCCAAATGCAGAACATAGTTTAGTTTCTGATTGCAAAAGATAAGCTGACCATACATTCTTAGAAAAAATTCAATGGAAAAAAAATATAAATTACAAATGTATTGGAATTAATAAGATGTAAATAAAATTTAATGGACGCGGTGGCTCAGTGGCTAAGAAGCTGAGCTTGTCGATCGAAAGGTCGGCAGTTCAGCGGTTCGAATCCCTAGTGCTGCATAACGGGGTGAGCTCCTGTTACTTCTCCCAGCTTCTGCCAACCTGGCAGTTCGAAAGCACATAAAAATGCAAGTAGAAAAATAGGGGCCATCTTTGGTGGGAAGTAACAGCATTCCATGCACCTTTGGCACTTAGTCATGCTGGCCACATGACCACGGAGATGTCTTCAAACAGCGCTGGCTCTTTGGCTTTGAAACAGAGTTGAGCACCACCCCCTAGAGTCAGGAACGACTAGCACATATGTGCGAGAGGAACCATTATCTTTACCTTTTAAATAAAATTTCTATACGAATAATACAAAGATAATTATTTTCATTATTTGAATAATAATTTGCTTATTGCAAAAAGGTAAACTTCTAAGTCCGAGGGAGGCAATTGTACTCAGATAGCCGGATGTGAGTCCCTCCTTGTGAAGTGAGGTCGTGGGGTGCAGATGGGCCTGCTGGTTACGTACTTGGCTCCCTGCTGTGTGGCAGCGGCCCTGCCCAAGCTGCCTGACGTGATAGCCGGGGTGGCAGTTGATACCCCCAGGCTTATAGTTATGGGGGATTTCAACTTGCCATCTGTCGGTGAAACGTCTATGGCAGTTCGGGAGTTCATGGCTTTCATGACGGCCTTGGACCCGACCCAGTTAGTTCAAGGCCCTACTCACATGGGGGGACACACGCTGGATCTGATTTTTATCTCTGGTGAATGGCAGAGTGATCTGGAAATAGGGGATTTAGTCATCAAAACCTTGTCATGGTCTGATCACTCCCTCCTTTGCATGGACTTCTGAACCGCAATCTCTTGCCGCAGGGAGATGGAACCGACCAGATGGTTCCGTCCCAGGCGCCTGATGGACCCAGGTAGGTTCCTGACAGAGCTTGGGCCATTCCCTGAGGCTCTGGCCCACAGCGCGACTGAAGAACTGGTGGCCGCCTGGGATAGGGCGGCCGCTGGAGCTCTGGATTGCATCGTGCCTTTGTGGCCTCTGACCCGGTGCCGATTTCAACTGGCTCCCTGGTTCTCCGAGGAGCTGAGAGACATGAAGCACCAGAAAAGACGCCTGGAGGGTGATTGGAGGGCCAGTCGCTCCGAATCTGACCGAACACTGGTGATGTCTCACATTAAGATCTACCTAGTGGCGATAAAAGCAGCAAAATTTAATTATTTTTCCGCTCCTATTGGGTCTGCAGAGAACTGCCCAGCAGCCCTGTTTAGGGTGACCCACTCCCTCCTTCATCTGGGAGCGAGAGAAGACCCCTTGCAGGGCAAGGCTGAGGATTCACTCAGATTCAGGAAGGCCTAGACTCTGATTGGGTAGATTTGGATGGGGTGATGGAGGTGGGTCTCGAGAATGTTATCTGGGAAGGGTTTGATCTTGTGACTCCCGAGGACATGGACAGGATTCTTGGTAGGCTTAGCGCTGCCACATTTATTGGACCCGTGTTCCTCCTGGTTGGTGCTGGCCTCCCGGGCGGTTACACGAGGCTGGCTCCACGGGATTATTAATGCTTCTTTGAGTGAGGGTTTCTTCTCCCCCCCCTTTGAAAGAGGCGGTGGTGAGGCCTCTCCTCAAGAAGCCTTCCCTGGATCTGGCTGTATTAGTGAACTATCGTCCAGTCTCCAACCTTCGCTTTGTGGTGAAGTTTGTTGAGAGTGTGGTGGTGCAACAACTTTCCCAGTACCTGGATGAAGCCGATTATCTAGATCCGTTCCAGTCGGGCTTCAGGCCAGGGTACAGCACGGAAACAGCATTGGTTGCATTGGTTGATGATCTCTGGAGGGCTTGGGATGGGGGTTGTTCCTCTGTCCTGGTCCTCTTAGACCTCTCAGTGGCTTTTGATACCATTGACCATGGTATCATGCTGTGACAATTGGAGGGGTTGAGAGTGGGGGGCACCATAATGCGTTGGTTTTCCTCCTTCCTCTCCGACCGTACACAGTTTGTGTTGGCAGGGAGACAGAGGTCGACCTCGAGGTGCCTTGTTTATGGGGTGCCGCAAGGGTCAGTCCTCTCGCCCCTCTGTTCAACATTTATGTGAAGCCACTGGGTGAGATCATCCGTGGTTTCGGGGTGAACTTCCACCAGTACGCTGATGATACTTAGCTGTACATCTCCACCCTGGACCACCCCAATGGTGCCCTTGATGTGATGTCCCGGTGCCTGGAGGCCGTGCGGATCTGGATGGGGAGGAACAAGCTCAGACTCAACCCTTCTAAGACAGAAAGGCTGTGGTTCCAAGCATCCCGATATAGTCAGCTGGTTCCATTGCTGACTATTGGGGGTGAGATCTTGGCCTCCTCAGAGACGGCCCGCAACTTGGGTGTTCTCCTGGATGCATGGCTGTCTTTGGAAGATGATACGGCCGTGGCCAGGGGAGCTTATTATCAGGTTCGCCTGATACACCAGTTGTGTCCCTTTCTGGACTGGGATGCCCTGCACACGGTCACTCATGCCCTCGTCACGTCCCATCTGGACTACTGTAACACTCTCTACATGGGGCTCCCCTTGAAGAGCACTCGGAGGCTCCAACTGGTCCAGAATGTGGCCACACAGGTGGTTATGGGGGGATTCGGCACACCCATGTAACACCCCTCCTGTGCGAGCTGCACTCGCTCCCAGTGGTCTTCTGGGTGCGATTCAAGGTGTTGGTCACCATCTTTAAAGCGCTCCATGGCTTAGGACCGGGGTATATACGAGACCGCCTTCTGCCATCAACAGCCTCTCACCGGCCAATACGCTCCCACAGAGAGGGGTTCCTCAGGGTGCCGTTGGCCAAACAATGTCAACTGGTGACACCCAGGGGGAGAGCCTTCTCTGTGGGGGCACCAGCCATCTAGAATGAGCTGCCCCTAGAGGTTTGTATGATCACCGACCGGCGTACCTTTCGCCGCGCCCTGAAGACCCTTTTGTTCCAACAAGCTGGGCTGGCCTAATACGAATTTTATAATGGGTGTATGTTTGTTTTTAATCTGTGGGCCAAATTTTTATACATTCGATTTTAAATTGTTTTAAATTTTGTAAATCTGTATGTGTTTTAATATGGCAGTACACTGCCCTGAGTCCTATATACATAAACATAAACATAAACATAAACATAAGAAGTTGTCTACATCCTGATCATGTCTTCTATAGCTAAGTTTATATCAATAATGTTATGTATGCTAATACATGTCGCATGTGATTGCATATAAGTACTGATTCATTAATATGCAACCCAGATTTCAGTGAATTTCAAAAAAACCTGAAGGTAATATTGATATTTAGCCAAGGAGAGCCCAGACTGCACACAGAATTTCATTACTTCATCATCCTGTTACAAAATTGGATAATAAAAACATCTGATAAAAACAAACTATTTCAAAGAGGCTTTGAAAATAATGTGTTAAAATGAGTAGTTACACATGAAATGAAAGCAAATGAATTTATATTATATGTATTTTGATATACGCTGCATAAGAATCTGCCAAATAATATTATAGTTGAATGGAAATTATAGTTGAATGGAATATGCTGTTTTACAAATCTAGATGTATTCATAAATTACGATTGTTTAGTTTTGATAAATTTGAGCTAAAAATAGTTTAGAAGAGTGTCAGAATTTGCAGACAGTTGGAAACTATCAGCGATATTACTATGTTGGTGATGTGTGAGAACTTCTGTCAGTGAATGTTTAGCATACCAGGGCAAAAAATAGTTTTGCATTATGGTTTGAACATTGCATTTGCAAATTCAGTCACTGATGTGATTCTTATAGGGCTATTAAAGTGTATTATGGGGAATCATTGAATTGGCTGCATATTATTCTGATAATTCTCAGTTTGACAGTTAAGTTCAGATTGATCTGGAGTGTTACATTGGATCAGTTTTTTTAAAAACTAAACACATGGTTTGAAGCAGATCAATTCATCCTGATTTTTAATATTAATTAAGAAAGGATGACTTTATGTTTTAATTAAAGAGCCAAAGGGCTGAGAGATTTATATTTTGAATTCTTAGTACAAATTATTAATTTATAAAATTTGGAAATAATTATAATAGTAATTATGCCAAGACAATATTTATCTAGTTAGACTCTTCAGCCACATACAATACTGTTTCAATTTATATTTATGTTATTTTTAAAGTTATTTAGGGAAACATACTGGAAAACAAAAAGAAATTGAACTTTCTGTTTTCTTTAGGACAATTTTATTTAGTCATAGTTTGACACCTAATTCCTAGATAAGCTAATCTCAAACTTCTTTCATTGTTGGATATAATACAAATTGTATTTTGGCTTATAGTTTCACAAATGCATTTTACTTGAATAACTAATGAAATTATTATTTTTTATTATGGATTTTCTTTCATGCTGTCAGATTATTACTGAGGTATGTAGGAATCTATGTTGCTTTTATCTATACTAGTTTTAAAATATCTGTTTTCGTTTTTGTATTTGTGTTTTTGTAGAAGTGTATTTATCATTTTTTGGTCCATATTCATATTCCTTTATTCATCATTGTCTCACAGTGATATGGTGAAGCTCGTTGAAGTTTCCAATGATGGTGGACCTTTGGGGATCCATGTAGTTCCTTTCAGTGCTCGAAGCGGAAGGTAATGTACTGTATAGGTTTTTAATTGATTTATTTTCTTAGATACATTGGTTTTGGATTTTATCTGATTGATTGATTTGTAAGTTTGTTGGTTAATTGACTGCCCATTTCCACAGCAATTCAGGACAGCTTATACTTTATAAGAAGAGTGTGTCTATTTGAAATAGAAACATGATTCTTTCACCAGAAAGTCTAGCTGACTGATCTCTATGAAATCTTTTCTGAATACAGCTCAGTTAGTCAAGATGAAAATGGCAGAATCTAGTTCTAATTTATATATTTATAAAATTAAATTCTGTCCTAATATGAAACTTGATTGCAAAAATGTAATTTATTTCTGTCACAGCCTCATAAAAAGTTTCTTGTGTTTCACCTTAGTCTGACATTAGAAATGGTGCACCATTTTTTTTTTTTTTGCTAGTTGAAAGATTATAATTTATAGACTAGCAGCATCTGAAATCATGACAGCGTTCTGTGGGCAATTTTTCACCCAAACATGGAAAGAAAATTTTTTACAGTTAAGGTAGTGTTAAATAAAGTTAGTTATATAAAATATAGCACACATTTTTGATTTATTGCTGAACATGAGTGTATTATATTGCACCACATCCAAAAAACAAGGAAAAAACCAGGTGATGGGTAAAATAAATACATTACCAATAATGGCCATAAGCCATATTCTGTTAGGGAGCTGAATTAAAATATCAATTCTTACTCTATTGAGATAGAATTCCGGTATTCAGGTTTTGTGATTAAATGTACTTGGAAAATTAAATGAGCTATGATACACGTATGATTCTGTGGAAAAATTTGCAAGTTTGTGGTATAAAGTCCAACTCTGACACTTTTTTTGTAATGTAAATAAGACTTGAGGAGAAATAGGAAAAAAAATAGATTACCATTAGTAGAGAATTTGCATTTACAGTATATTTTACATCATCCTGGTGGGAAAAGTCCAAACATACATTTATAGATAGAATCCTGGAGTGTAAACTGATGTGATTCTGTGTTTTGACTACTCCACATAACTCTGAAGAATTTCACTTTAAATTGATTAAAAGCCAATGTCATCATAGAGGAAATATATTTTATCTGCTTTTTAAAATTACTGATAGTAATTTTTGTTCCACAAATGTTTTGATTATGGTATAAAAATAATTCATTCTGGGCATTCATTTAAATATAACATTGAAGTAAAATTACAGTGTCATGAGATACTCTGAAAAATGCTTAAAATTTTCTTACAGTAGCTTTCTGTGAAAAATTAGGAGAGAACATCAAATGCAGCTGTGCTTTATTTATTTCATAGATTTTTTTTAAAAAAATCTGTATTTATTACCTTATAAATAACCGAAGGCAGCAAATATCCATAATTCTCCTTCCTCCTCCTATTTTCCCCACAATAATAGCAACCCTGTGAGGTGAGTTGGACTGAAGGAAAATGAGTGGCCCAAAGTTGCCCAGCTGGCTTTCATACCTAAGGTGGGGCCAGAAATCCCTGGCTCCTGGTTTTTAGGCCAGCACCTTAATCACTAAACCAAACTGGCTCATTGAATAGTCTTTCTTCATTTCAAGTCAAGGGATGGTTCCCACAATTGTTGAAATGCTTTGATCAGAAAGAAGCACTTATCTAAAATATTTCTCTTTACTTGTGAGCAATTCAGAAATATATGAGAGTAGCTGCAGTTTATATCTTTAGAATAATACTCCGTTTTCCCGAAAATAAGACATCCCCTGATAATAAGCCCAATCAGGCTTTTGAGCACATGCACTAAAAAAGCTCCCCTTGAAAATAGCCCTCCCAGAAAATATTTAAATGCAGAGCTGGAAATCAGGTAAGACGGCAAGAGGAGCCCCATCATGCCCCACACACCCAAAATAAGACCTCCCCAAAAATAAGGCTAAGCGCTTATTTCGGGGTTCAAAAAAATATAAGACAGAGTCTTATTTTCAGGGAAACATGGTATGAAGCAATAAAAAGTACCCGTATACTCTATGGCCATTTTCTCAAGATTAAGGCAGCTTATTCTGTGAAACATGAAATGACCTTTTTTGCAACAAAGAGAAAGTATAATTTGGTCTTTTATTTCAGTCATGGATCCTGATATGTTATTCTGTAGAACAGTAGGCCCCAACCTTTTTGGCACCAAGAACTGGTCTTGTGGAAGACAAATTTTCCATAGACTGGGAGGGGATGGTTTGGTTTCGCTTGCTCATTCACTGCTCACCTCCACCTGTGTGGTCTGCATCCTAACAGGCCATGGACCAGTACCTGTGGTTGGGGTTGGGCCCCCTTGCTGTGTAATATGAGCTTTTAAGTTTGCTGCACAGTCTCTGCAATCTTTGCTGTTTCATCAGTGGAACTTTGTGTTTTGTGCCTCATGCTGCTATAAAGGCTACATAAATCAGGTTGTGACATTGTAGAAAGGGAAAATATTAACTTCTCTGATAGGACTTCATAATTTCTTTATAGAGAAGATATTCTGATACATTTAAATACACATCTCAGGGACACTTTATTGACACTAGCATTAAAATTAAGAAGTATTTTGCTTAAGATTTTTAAAGCCCCTTTCAGGAAATAGCCAGTAACAATAGAGCTTTGTGGGACAGGAGGTTAGGAATGAAAGAAAAGCTTTGTGTGTTATCCTTGCTCTGTTCATTAATTGTTGGGACTATCCCAATTCTGAAGTATTGTAGTTGTCACAGACAGAACAGTATTAAAGGATAATGTATTTTATTCATTGCTAATATTTTTATCTTAGATATTAGGGAAAAAAAAGACTAAAATGCACAAGGTTTGGAATAATCAGTACAGTACTATCTTATTAGTAGATGTCAGCCTGAATATTACAATGCTAATCTGGTAATTCCATGATTTTTTGGAAATGAAATTCTACTTATAATTCTTACCATTCTACTGATATTGTTAAATATGGATAATAGGATCAATAAATGAACAATGAGTTTTAGGAGATAGAGCACCAGGCTGCCGTTGTCTGAGTTTAAAATCTAAGCAGGATTGGGTCTGGTTAGTATTTGGATAAAAGACATTCTGGGAATATCAGGATTTAGGGTAGACTGGGGAATTTAAAATTGCTTCTGTATTGTTTCCAGAAAACTATATAGTCTTTGGAGACAGAGTTCAACTAAAGAGAAACTTTACATTTTGCAAGTAATTTATTTTTTTGGAATACTACTCTTTCTTAGCAATTTACATCCATTCCTTCTTTTACTAATTATATTACAAATTATCTCATCACATTTATACTCTTGTTGGTGTATACCATACTTCTTTTCCAAGTTACCTTGGCATACTTTCACCTCAGTTGGAACAGTTGAAATGATAGACATTTGTCTAGAAAGCTGTCCAACTTTTTGAATTTCCTAGGTCAGATTGAGTGAAGATAAATTGTTTTGGACCACATATAAGAAATATAGTTAATGCGTATAAATAGCATAATAATGTTAAATGTTTACAATCTTGTGGAGCCCCATTAGCATTACTAAATGTCAGGGCTGCATGTGGCTTGTTGGCCACAGATTGGATATGTCTGCTCTATATAAAAGGGAAATAGGAACTCAGTGGCTTTTTACATGATTTGGCCATTGAGCCAACAAGAATCAAACAGCAGAAAAAAGTCAACTTCAAAATAATAAAAATGAGATGGAGAACTTTAAGTGAAACATTGACTTCATGGAATACTCAATTTAGAATAGACTAGAATAGAATTCTTTCTTGGCCATGTGTGATTGGACACACAAGGAATTTGTCTTGGTGCATATGATGTCCGTGTACATAAAAGAAAAGATATATTCGTCAAGAATCATAAGGTACAACACTTAATGATAGTCATAGGAAACAGTCAATATAAATCTTAAGGATACCAGCAACAAAGTTACAGTCATACAGTCATAAGTGGGAGGAGATGGGTGATAGGAATGATGAGAAGATTAATAGTAATACAGACTTAGTAACTAGTTATTTTAGTAACTTAGTAACAATTACTTAAATAATTGAAATTAGAAAAGGATCGTCAAAAAAGTTGTCAATTGGACATCTCCAGCTGAAATCAATCCTGAAGATTCCATTTACTCATATAAATATTTTCATGCAACACATTTGTATGCATTTATGTCCATGTATCTATATATGTTTCATACTTGCTAGAAATCATAATGCCAAAAGAACAGAGCCAGGACATACATTTCTGTCTTCTCAAGTCATGCTTTGCTTTGTCTCCTCCCTTTGTTTCTAGCTGATTGTTGTGGGTATCCTCTTTGAAAAGAGGTATCACAGATAAGGGGAAAAGTTTCCCTCTATCGCTCCCTGCTTGTTAAATACCCTGTTTTCCCCAAAACAAGACATCCCCTGATAATAAGCCCAATTGGGCTTTTGAGCGCATGGCAATAAGGCAAGTGCTTATTTCAGGGTTCAAAAAAAAATATAAAACAGGGTCTTATTTTCGGGAAAATACAGTACTAAGATAGATGGAGAACAGGGAAACTTGATAAAAAAAAAAGAACCTTAAAAGCCCATTAAGATTCAGTGGCAGACACTCTATATGAGGTTTTCAGGAACAAACATGGAAAACCTTGACCCAAGTTAACTAATTTAAAATGTTCTTTATTTTTAACTTTTGCAAGATAGAAAAGATTTTTATGAGAGTTTGACACAGCTAATGCAGATTATCTTTATGGAGGCTTTCTATAAAAAGTCTGGAATACAGTAAAAGTGGTACTGTAAATCATTTTATGACTCTGCCATTTAGATATTAATTAGTTCTTTTCCTATAAACTGATGTTTCTTTGAAATCAATGTCTCTAAATCATTTTTCTCTGCAAGTTCTCATTATTGTCCAGGGAAACAATTTTACCCCTGATGACAGGGGCAAGTTCTTTCAATTTGAAAGTCGCTTTGCTGATACTTTTGTGTTACACTTGAGAGACAGTGATTGGATCAGAGTCACAAAACTGGCTTTTGTGCCTAAGGCAAGATTTAATTCACAGCTTCTCAGGTTCATCTCAAAATGCTGCACAGATCTAATGTTTAGATTTGCACGTACAGAACCAATCAACTATTAACATTCCTATCTGGGAATGCTGTGAACTTTATGTATAGAACCTCTCATAAGTTAAATAAAGGTAATCATTGAGTTACAACAGTTCATTTAGTGACCATTCAAAGTTACAACGGCACTAAAAAATGTGACTTACGGCCACTTTTTACAATTACAACCTTTTTAGCATCCCCATGATCATGTGATCAAAATTCAGATGCTTGGCAACTGGTTCATATTTATGACTGTTGTGTCCCAGGGTCCCTTTTATTATTTATTTATTTATTAGTCATATTTCTATGCCGCCCACTCTTTGAGGACTCTGGGCAGCTTACACCAAAGACAGTATACTAAATAGCATATTGCCCCCAACAATCTGGGTCCTCATTTTACCCACCTCGGAAGGATGGAAGGCTGAGTCAGCCTTGAGCCGGTGAGATTTGAACCGCTGATCTGCTGAACTAGCAGTCAGCTGAAGTAGCTGCAGAACTGCACTCTAACCACTGCGCCACCTTGGCTCTTTTGTGACTTTCTTTTGTGATTCCCTTTTGTGACTTTCTGACAAGCAAAGTTGATGGGGAAGCCAGATTTACCTAACAACCGTGTTACAAGTTTATCACCTGCAGTGATTCACTTAACAAGCATGGCAAGAAAAGTCGTAAAATGAAGCAAAACTTACTTAACAAATTTCTCACTTAACAACATAAAATTTTGGCTCAATTGTGGTCATAAGTTGAGGACTACCTGTATTTCTAAAGTATTTCTAAACAACCCAGTGCAACATTGTTGTGTTGGTCAGTTCAGTGGAGTAAAAGCAGCCAAAGAAACAGGCTAACATTAACATGCAAATTTTTTTTAATGGCTTCCGAATCAATGAGCTTGTGTAATATTTAGAGAAAATTGTAGATTTGTGGATATAAGCCAAGGTATTAGATGATATTAACAATAAATGAAAATCTTGCAGTAGTTTAGACAGTGACATATGGAAACGGTCACAGTAGATACCGAATTTATACATCTTGGCATTCACAAGTAATCTGTGTTGTCTGAGAATGTAGAAAAAGAAGACAAGTTGCACATCTAAATTCATAATAAATGGAAGAATAACGGAACAGCTTGTCTTCCAGAGTTGTGGTTGCTCCATCACTGGAGGTTTTCAAGAAAATATTGGACTAGCATTACCCAACTTATATCCAGGATGACATAAGGTCTCCTGCCTTGGGTAGGAGGCTGCACTAGAAGATCTCCCTTCTAGCCCTATGAATTCTATGAATACTGGAGCTTCCTAACTTCCTAACACTGACAGGAAATCTTAACAGAGTATTATAAATTCCTGCTTTGTGTAACAGTTTAATTCTTTTTTTAAAATAATAACTGTCAGTTGGAAATTAATTGAGTACTGCAATATAACTATCTAGAAGCGGATTGATAGAATTGAATATATACAGTTTATAGTGGCATAGTAGTGATGGCCAATCATATAGTTATTGGCTGCATGCCAGGACTTCAAGAAGATCAGATATCAATGTATTGTTCAGACAGAAGGAAACATCCTATGCATACACAAGCATAGAGGAATCATATTTTTATTCCCCTGTGAAATTCACATTTGTCTGCATTATTGTGTAATTGTTTCTTGATCAGGGCTTTAATTATAGTGCTAAAAGTTTTTACAAGAGACAAGCTTTTATAATATTTTGAAATTTGGGGAGATATCTGTATAGAGAATAGAGACTAGAATCTTAAAATCTTAATAGAATATTAAATTAGAATCTTAAAATTAAATTAAATTAAAATTCAATTAGAATCTTAAAAGAGCTGTGGGTAGTTGTGATTCTAGGCAGCAATGCACTTTTAGGGAATTTTCACTTAAAGTTATTATTTATCCTGATATATTTCATTTGGCTGACATGTGATAGGCTTATATGTGAATTGTTAAGAGATTTTACTTAGAGTAGGGATCTCAGACATGATCATGAGTACCACTTGAGGATTAACTGGATGGCTTGATGGATCAGCCTGGATACAAGGCTGAAGCTTTCATACATTAATACAAAGTCTCTTGTAAAGTAAATAAAAAGCTAGTGGATTTTGTAAAGTAAATTTATTGGAAGAAAATAACCATCATCACCACCATTGCTATGTAAGTAGGCTGAAAAACAAAGCCATTTTTTCAATAGCGACTTAGTTGGCATTATTTTCATTAATCAGAACATAGTACTTAGTTCTTTTCCTGTGATCTGTAATTTCCCCCTACCCACCCCAAGATCATATCCAGAGTTGCCAGAATCCTTCTTTTTCTTCTTCTTCTACCTAATGGACATGATTGGACAGAAAGGAAGTTCAGTTGCAAGTTTGTAAATAAAGCACAACAGATTTAATATATTCTTAAATTTACAGTTAAGTGTACCATTCACATGTATCTGAAAAGTTCCAATTAATTCTTCCATCAATGCCTTTTCACTAGCTTTATTAGTTTGATTATATAAATAAAATAAACTCTGCCACATATGCTAACGTTCCTCTTGTATATTTAAATTGTAATCAGTGATAAATCTGGAAATAATCAGCTAATGTATTATTGATGTCTCAAATTGCTTATATTAATATGTACTGTTGCTTTGAATATTTGAATGACCCCAACTGTCACCCAGCTGTGTGAAGAAAGTAATGTATCCTAATAACATTAGGCAGTGCAAATGCCTCAATCTATAAGGAAGATTATCCTAGGTATATGAAAGCGTAGTTCTCCCTATTTACTGTACCTCGTATGTGTTGAAACAGATGTCTCTCTGACTAAAATTGAGCATAATTGAATTGACATAACTGTAACAACAGTCCATTTTAATTTTTTTTAAAAAATTCCCACCTATAAAATTACTTATGCATAAAAGAGGACTTAAAAAAAAGAGCAATAAACATTTAAAATCAATTCAAATTCTCTGTTCCTTACACCCTGTATTCTTTCTCCTCTCTGCTTCCTATATTCATTTTTCCTCTTGCAGTCAGAGTCACTAATGCAGTTTACTTGTACAATCTAGTATTTAGCAATACTAACTAAACAATATCTGGTCCCTGGCCTGTTACACACCAAATATATTTCAAATTTGTTGAACTCATTTGTTGTGTTCTTACAGACGTTAAACACCTAGTAATTTGAACAAGCTATTTGCTGTTTTTAACTTTACTTTTATTTTTTATTTTTTTAGTGGCTTTGTCTTTTGGTTTATTCATGATTAAGGGCAGTGGTGAGATTCAGCCAGTTCGCCCCACTTCGGGAGAACCGGTTGTTAACTTTCTGAGCAGTTTGATGAACTGGTTGTTGGAAGAAATAATTAGGGAAGAGAACCGGTTGTTAAATTATTTGAATCCCACCACTGATTAAGGGCATTGTGCAAACTCTGAAAAGTGGGTTAATTCAGCAACCAAGTTAGATTTTTTCCCCCTGAGTATATTAACATAAGTTTGCATTGCATGCCAGCTACAATTTAGCCATATTGAAACCAGTGTGAAATTAAAACATTTCTTAGAAGTTTAATTAATTTTAAAAGGAACTATAAGCATTTAATTTTGTTTAGCTCCAAGCTAATATTTTTAAACGAATAAGTCTATAATTGACAAATGTGGTGTAAAGTCACTAAAAGTATTAAGAAATGGACCTGGGAGAGTACAGAAATCTTATTTATTTTTATTTATTTATTGGAATTTGTCAAACAAAAATGAGAATAAGAGAATAAAAATACAATGACAGGGACGATAGGCATGTTAGTGCACTTATGCACGCCCTCTCTACTGACCATTTAAGTAAGAGGTAAGGTCCATGGAAGTCAATTTGTGACTGAAACTGTGAAAATTTGTAGCTGAGACAACTGGACCAGGTAGGGCATTCCAGACTTTGGCAACTCTATTACAGAAATCATATTTTTTGCAGTCAAGTTTAGAACGATTTACATTGAACTTAAAGCGGTTGTTAGCATGCGTATACTACTGCAATTAAAACAAAAAAAAAGTCATTTACAGGTAAAACATTAGTACGTATAATTTTGTATGCAATACCTAGGTCTGACCGCAAGCGACGCAGTTCTAAGTTTTCCGAACCCAGAATTTCGAGCCTAGTAGCATAAGGAATTCTATTGTGTACAGAAGAGTGCAAGACTTTTCTCGTGAAGTACTTCTGAACCCGCTCAGTTGCACTGATGTCAGTTATATGGTGGGGATTGCAAACACTTGAACAATACCCTAAAATTGGTCTAGCATATAAGTTTTATAAGCTCTAATTAGCAATACAATGTTTCCAGAATAAAAGCTTCAAAAAATTAAGTTTACAATCTGAATGCTTTTTTAGCAACACTGTTACAGTGAGTTTTGGAGCATAAATTGCCAGAGATAAGTACACCTAGGTCCTTAACAAAGTGAGGGTCATCTGCTAGATCAATGCCACCTAGCTTATACTTGACATTTTGATTATGTTTACCAATATGTAAGACAGAGCATTTATTAATCAAAATTTGAAGTTGCCAGATAGATGACCATTCAGACACATAGTCGAGACCACTTTGCAAAACAACAGAATTATCTGTAGAATTGAATAATTTTACATATTCTAAGTAATTTAAGAGTAGAAAGAGATAACATACTGCGTTATCAGGATTCTTGGATGCTCGCATTGAGATTTTAAAAATTGTTGGGGAGTTTGGGAAGTATAGGCATACCACATCCGAAAAAAACTGGGTTTATGAGATTTAGTTGGTTTCTCCAGCAGAAGCATTTTCTCAAGTTTCTGCATTTTTT
This sequence comes from Ptyas mucosa, assembly GCA_012654045.1. Lineage (NCBI taxonomy): Eukaryota > Metazoa > Chordata > Lepidosauria > Squamata > Colubridae > Ptyas > Ptyas mucosa. The sequence goes on along the minus strand of WNWU01013631.1, from coordinate 1,922,238 downwards.
TGATAGTTGGTTTACAAAAGATAAATGTATCTGAAATATAAATGTATTTATTTATTATAAATATAAATTTATAAATGTAAATAAACATAAATTAGAAGAGACCAGTGAAATCTGACTCTGCTCAGGGGATATGTTAATTGAAACATCTGTATCTGTTGAGTTTCTCCCCTTGGGTGAACGCTTCAAGTGAATGGGCATTCTTCTTCTCCCTTAGTAATTAATACTATTGTTAAAGCAATTTAAATTTTATTTATTTAGTCAACTGGAATGGCTACCAACTCACAGATTTTGATTCTCAGCAGCTGACATAGCATTTAAAAACAGTAAACATAAAGAAACACGCACAAAAAAATGACACAGTATAACCTCTCCTAACATGTTGTGTTGCCTGCCCCTCCAGTAGTCAAATCAAATGAAAAAGAGGAGAGTTCCTAGGGAGAAGAGGGATTGGAGCTGTCAGAGATAGAGACATAGGTGGAGCCTGGGCTATCCATCAGCCTTCAGATGGAGAGTCAACAGTGCAGGTCTGGAAGTGGCTGATGAGGAAGAGGAGGAACAGCTGGGTCCAGTGCCCGATGCTCAGATGCACAGAAGACAGAGGAGAGGAGAGCAGTGGAAATCTATGGACCGATTCTTGGGACGGAAGAGCCATTGCTGCTAGCGAAGAGAGAGAGAGAGTGCAAGCTAGCAAGCAGCTTTGTGCACTTGTCCACCGCTTGCAAGAAACTATCCCCTCTCCCTGCCCCACCAGCCAGGCTGCAAAGCTGAAAAGGTTTACTTAGATCAAATTCTCAAATCCATTATTTTCAGAACAGGACTTTTCCCCCCCCTAAAGTGACATGTGGTACATATTATGATCCAAGTAACATGTTATAAAAATGAATAAATAGAAATGTGTCTCACACACAGTAATTGTATCAACACCTCACTGCCACAACAAACTGGGTTGTACAGCAGTTTCAATTAGAAGGCAAAATGGTGCTTCAGAGTGTGCCAGCTGCAAGTAGCTAGGCCTGCTGGAAGGATTTATATTTCTTACAGACAGCTGGTCATTTGCATTCTTTTAACAGTAGTCTAAACCTCTACCTGGAGGTTTGTCTTTGTCGTCAGGGTCACCTGAGTACAAATGGGTATGGAGCTTTCTTGGAAGTGCTGAAACGGCTATGTTATAGACTGATGATGCCGTATCCTTCTCCCTCTGTTGAGGGAGGGCTCTTAAAGAGGAGTTAAGACTCGTCTTACACTCATTAATTCCACCAGGTACTTGAAAAGTGCTGATGGTTCTATCATCACAGATATACAAATATTTTGGTCATCTTGTTTCCAAGCCTAAGCATATGTCAAGGCTGCTGTTTTTAGGCTCCTGCAGATGGCTATCCCTATGATTTCATTTTCTCTGAATCCTTCTTAAAATGTGGTGAGTTCTCCAGAATCAGGCTAATTCATCAAAATGGACCTGTCTACTGTGGAATATAGTACAATGCTAACTTCCTATAGCTGTGATGGTGAACCTATGGCATGTGTGCCACAGGTAGCACACATAGCCATATCACTGGGTATACAAGCTCAACTCTGGCGCACATGCGCGTGCTGGCCAGCTGACTTTCGGGTCTTCTGGGCCCGCTGGAAGTAGGGAAACAGGCTGTTTCCTGCTTCTGGAGGGCTTTCGGGGGTGGGGAAGGCCAGTTTTTCTTTCTCACCTGACTCCAGGGCCTTTCTAGGAGTCTGGGGAGGATGAAAACGGCTTTTGCCACCCCCCAGAGGTCCTCCGGAGGCTGAAAACGGCCTGTTTAACAACTTCTGGTGGGACCGGAAGGCCCGTTTTTTGCTGTCCCCAGCCTCCAGGACCACTCTAGGAGCCTGGGGAGGGTGAAAACAGCCTTCTCCAACACCCCCGAGGGTCCTCCGGAGGCCGAAAACACTCCATTTGACAACTTCCAGTTGTCAGATGAGAAAGAAAAATCGGCCTACCGGGCCATCGCGTGCCAGGAGTGGGTGAGGGGGTGTTGAATGCGCAGGGGCAGGGCATATAAAATTATGGGTATGGCCACACGCATGGTCAACCTCCCTGCCCCCCCTCCTTGCACGCGATGGCAAAAAGGTTATCCATCACTGTCCTATAGCATGGAATGTTCAGTGCAGTTGGTGCAGCTTAGCAATGCATTTGTCTTTTTAAAACAACCACATCATGCTGCTGATATTTTTCAACTAAGTTTCTTTTCATAAATTCTATTGAAAAACCAAGTATTTCCCAACCTTTACCTATGTTCTTTTTTCTTAATGAACTCTGTATTTATTCTATTAAATATAATTATTTTTTCTTAGTTTGCTACCAATGTCTTCTACAGTATTAGCTGTCTGATCTGGCTTTACAATTTCCTAAACATTTTCTGCCCTTGTATTCAACTATCTAATGCTTAATGCTACCTCATGATTTAAAAACCAAATATAGATCTGGTGTTTTCTGATTCCTTAGTATTGTAATCGAAATATCATGGAATCATTTATTGGACTCTTTACTGAAGTCAAAATATATCATATTCAAAGTAGTCTTTTAATTAAGAAAAAAGTTATCTAAGGTAAAAAAGAAGTTTTCAAAATGTTTACAGATTGATTGATTAATGATCTGTTCTATTATCTTGCCATGTGTTGTAGTCAAGTTGACTTTTCTATGATTACCTGGATTGTCCCTTTTCTCCTGGCTGAAAATAGTGTACCTGGTATATTTTCCACTCTTCAGGAGTTCTCAGTAATTTAGGCATCTCTTCTGATATGACTAGGAAGAGTGGAAATGAAATGAAAAATATTTTGTAATCCATAATTTAAGCAGAGAAGCCATAGAAATGATTAGTGACAGTACATAGTACCTATGCATTCTTTCACACACACTACAAATCATTTCAGTGGGCTTTTGTGCTGACAAACTTTCTTGCACTCATCATGTAAAATGTCTACTGTACAGTTAATTTATGGTAATCACTTTGAACTGTGATCTGAGACTGCTGGTTTTTAAAGGACAAACGGAACATTTTAACATTAGGATGGGATGTATGCTTTTTTTGTAAAATCTAAGTGCACCTTAAAAGCAATTGGCTGTCTAATAATAGTTTATGTTTTGTTCCAGAACTTTAGGTCTATTGGTGAAGAGACTGGAGAAAGGTGGTAAAGCAGAACAGGAAAACCTCTTTCATGAAAATGACTGTATTGTCAAAATTAACGATGGGGACCTTCGAAATAGAAGATTTGAGCAGTAAGTGCATAACATTTATCCCTGTGTCATGTTTGTGTTTTTCTTGACCTCGAACTCCAAGGTAGAAGCAATTTATAAAGGCAAAACAATTTTCTACAAGGCTTTGCTTTCACTGGATCATTTTGCTTTGGTTTCTCCTCTACTATGGTTGTTACCTTCAGTGAATCAACTTGTAAATAGGAAAAGGAAAGTGTTGTGTTGGTTAATCATTATGTTTACTTGTTAAAGAAAATATGCAATTTTTTATTCAAAATATATTTATGCATATCTAGTAAGTGCCATAATCAGTAAAACTATAGAATAGAATGCAAGTTTAGAAGAGCATTGGAGCTTCACAGGAACCAACATTTCCCCACCCCCCTGGTGAAATGTTATAATTGGCATGGATATTTTAATGAAAATAAATGTAAATTGGCCGCTATCTAACAAAATGAAATTCAATGGTGAAAAAAGTAAGGTTCTACATTTAGGCAAGAAAAACGAAATGCACAGGTACTGTATAAGTGGTACCTCGCTGAATAGTAGTAACTGTGAGAGGGATCGTGGAGTCCTAGTGGACAATCATTTAAATATGAGCCATCAGTGTGCTGCAGCTGCCAAAAAACCCAACACATCCAGGCTGCATAAACAGAGGGATAGAATCAAGATTACATGAAGTTTCAATACCACTTTATAATGCCTTGGTAAGGCCACACTTGGAATACTGGTGAATTTCAGTCACCATGATGTAAAAGAGATGTTGAGACTCTAGAAAGAATGCAGAAAAGAGCAACAAAAATGATTAGGGGAGTCGAGGATCAAACATATAAAGAACGCTTGCTGGAACTGGATATGTCTAGTCTTATGAAAGAAGGATTAGGGTTGACATGAGAGCAGTGTTCCAATATCTCAGGGGTTGCCAGAACTAGAAGGAGTCAAACTATTCTCCAAAGCACCTGAGGGTAGAACAAGAAGCAATGGGTGGAAACTAATCAAGGAGAGAAGCAACTTAGAACTAAGGAGAAATTTCCTGACAGTTAGAAGAATTAATCAGTGGAACAACTTGCCTCCAGAAGTTGTGAATGCTCCAACACTGAAAGTTTTTAAGAAGATGTTGGAATAACCATTTGTCTGAAGTGGTGCAGGGTTTCCTGCCTAAGCAGGGGATTGGACTAGAAGACCTCTAAGGTCCTTTCCAACGCTGTTATTCTAGTCTATTCTAAATGCATAGTTTATACCATTTGAGCATTTATCAATCAATGCACACTTTTAAAAGAAGAAAAAGTGTTAGAGTTGTTTTTGTGTTGCAAAGACAACACAAGATTATGCAACATCAGATTATGCAACATCAGATTATATTGCAAAGCAAACTAAACAATAATCTTTCTTAGAGGGGTAGACATAAAAGCTGCCCCCACTCCGACAGCTTTTTTATGTTCTAGAATTTTTCCAAATATAGAGCATATGCTTTATAAAACAGAAAAGTCTGGTTTATATTCAAAATCTCTCATGAGTACAGTATTATGAATTGGGCAAACTAGTGGATTTTTTTGCATATGTATTGTGCAATAAAACTAGTACATAAACATATAGTGTTTACTGTTGTAGCCTATACTAAACTCTTGAGTGGATCTTGAGATCACTGCTCCACATAACTATTTTTCAATTAGATGAGATCCACAATTTTATGGAAGAAAAAAAATTAGATGTACAGGCTTATTCAAATAATACATTCTAATCACCATTGCATCCAAAATTATATCACTAAATACAACTGATTCAGAAAGAATCATTGAAATAATAAGAAAAATAATCTTATATGGCTTGTGATTCTGAGTAAACTGAAAATGCTAGCTTTACAGTTTAATACGTTATTTTGAAATATGCTAGATGGACATCATGCAGAGTAACTCCATATGTTTGTTGATTAACAGTATTTTGTATTAAATATCTTGGTGAGAAGAATTGTCAAAATTGCAGTTTTATGCTATTTTTTAACATTACAACCAGGATCTCAAAAATTATAACAGTTATTTTAACTAGTAGAAACAGGAACACTTTAAAAAAAATAGTCCTAAGAAGAACATAGTTGAGAAACAAAAGGCATTTGTGAACATATCATTCCAAGAAATATCCTTTTCAGTTTACAGTTCAGTAAGAACAATATGTCTGTCATTTCATAATGGCTAATTAACATCAGTAATTATGCTTGTAATATCTACTAGTCTGCCAGTCTTAATTTGTTAATTTTCCATTCATTTTAAAACCTAGAGCACAGCATATGTTCCGTCAAGCCATGCGTACACCCATCATTTGGTTCCATGTGGTTCCTGCTGCAAGAAAACAACAATATATAAAGCTGTCCCAAAGCGAAAAGAATGCTTACCATTCCAGCCGTTTTAGTCCTGATTCCCAGTATCAAGACCACTCTGGACTTCACACTTTACAAAAAATACCCCAAGCGAGCAATCAAGGTGATGCGTTGGACTCTTACTCACAACTACCTCATAATGTGAATTCAGGAAAACCACCTTTGGGTCTGTCATCAACACCACAGAAAGTTCATACGGCTTTGAACTCTGGCTATAACACCAAAAGGATAGGGAAGCGTCTTAAAATACAGTTAAGGAAAGGTAAGTTTATTGTTTCTTTATTTACATTTATGGGATGGATACAAGTATATATTGATGGAGGTAACATTAGAACCTGGAATTTCCCAATAGAGCAAAGTTGAACAAGACTTTTTTTGCATAGCTGTCACAAGGGCCTTTTATTATGCTTTTATTATGATCTAATTAAAGATCATTATATTCTCTTCTCTCTCTCTTTTTTTTTTTGCAAACTATTCTTTTTTCTTGTGAGCAGCCAGGTTGCTCTTTTCTAGTTCCTGAATGTTAAGCTCAACAAATTTGAATGATAGAGTTGAGTTGGTGTGTGAGTGTATGCGCATGCATGCACACAAACACATACATACATACATACATACATACATACATACATACATACATACATATGTATATATTGCTATTGATTGTGTACAAAATTACTTAAGGTGACCAGTTTAAGATGATATCCTTGTGGTTGGAGAAACCATTATTCCTAACTGAATGAATAATCCTGTGGTTACAATTATAAATTTAGCCACTATGGAGATTTACCAGTTTTTCAACTGTAACTGATAAGGGGAAAGTCAATTAAAACACTGCAGGGACATTGTGCAAGCTTCTGATTATCAATAATTGAAATCCCAATCTTGTAATTTATATAATTGCAACAGGAATTTAAACTTAGTAATGGACTAAACACACTTTACATCTCTTGAGAATACACGACTGTAGTACAAATAGATGTGGAGCAGTATAGGACTTCATTATCGTATTACATTAAATGAGGCCAGTCTTTGAAGACTGCAAATCAATTTTGAAGACTGCAAATAAGTTACTGAACTACTCTAACTAGAGCCAGTCCTAATAAAAACATGCCAGATTTGAAGAAACCAATTTCTGGATATTGTTCTAATAGCTGATAGATATATTTCACCATCTTTTGTGACATATATGATTTGATATATATTAATGTTTATATCTACAATATATTATGATACCAACAAAGATCTTTTTTTCTGGTGCTTGCTTTCTGAGTTAGATGGATGGAGCAATGGAAAAATGTTTGCAAACTAAATTTCATCTCCAGAGATACTCAGTACTTGCCTTTGTAAATTTTTAGATCCATTCAGTTATATTTGTTTCTTTATTACACTGTCACAAAGTTTTGTTATAAGAGCCTGAAAATATCATTCGTGCTCAATTCTGATTCCAGTCAATTTAATTTTACTAAACTTTAATTCACACAGTCTGTACAGAATCAATTACATGCAACCTTTAAATTAAAGAGCTGTAATGCCAATTCATATATTCCATTTAGCTCTGCTGAAGATTCCCCTAACGCAAGTCTCTTCAAATTCTGTGTCTGGTACTTGAAAGTACTTTTTGAAAGAATTGTCAGTTCGTTCATTTAATTGAAACAAACACTATGTTAAAAAGTTACAATATTTATATACCCTGTTTTCCCCCAAAATAAGTCATGCTCTGATAATAAGCCCAATCGGGCTTTTGAGTGCATGGCAATAAGGCCAAGAGCTTATTTCAGGGTTAAAAAAAATATAAGATAGGGTCTTATTTTTGGGAAAACACAGTAGTTACTTACCAAGCACATCTAAATTATATTAAAGTTACCAAAATATATTTACAATCCCCATGTCACAACTTTTGAGCACTCCTGATGCTGAGCAACCCTGAATGCTTCTGGGCAGTTGCAACTATTTTAAACAAAATCCATAGAACGAACGGCCTATGGGATGCTTGCAACCCTACCAAGCAGCTTTGTGTGGCCCACTGGTATTTTTTTTAAAAAAAGTCAATTCATTCACCAGCACTGCCCTGAAAGCTGTCTTGCTGATTGTCTCCAGTGCCTCCAGCTGTTGCTGCTTCGTACCCATTAAATAGTTGATTGGTTTCGGCGGACAGGGATTTTTCATTGATCAGTCGGCCATTTCTCTCCTATATGTTGTGCAGGTCTGATTTAGAACACAACTGCAGTGTTGTATATTATACAACATAGCAGTCAGAATGTGTGATGCAAGTAAATGCTTTCACTCTTTCACTCTTTCACTCTTTCTAGAAGCTGGTCCCCTTCCAACAGAGCTAACGTTCATTCTTGGTAGAAATAATGCCCTATGCCATAATTCTCATTTGATTGTACTATAGAAAAACCTAGACGTGGTACCACAAATGAAGAATACCTTTGCTTAAAATAGCCCAAAGTGAACAGTTGATCATCTTTGATTTTAATAAAGGATATCATAATACAATAGATGTTAAGGAAGTCTAACCTGCTATTTAACTAGTAGCAGTTACTTTACCATCATTAGGTTAAAGTTTCCTTGATTTTGTATGTATGTATTTTTATGAGGAGGGAGGGGGGGAGGGAGGGAGGGGGGGAAGGGGGGAGAGAGAGAGAGATAGAGATGTCATCTTCTTGAAATTGTTTTCATATTAAACCATTCAATTTCGAATTGTGATATAAATGGAGAAGTATACTTAGTATACTGTACAAGAGTCCTCGTTAAATCTCCATTTTTGCAAGCTGTAGAAGCTGTATTGTCTAAAATGATAAAATGGGATACTCTTGCAGTAATTGTGCTTACTTCCATTATAATTTCTTAATATTTATTGCCATTTTGGCATTTTCAAATAACCTGATCTTTCATAGAAATTAGTTATTTAATAAAGTTAGAAGAGAAGGTCAGTAATATGCTTCTGTCAATGGAGAATGTTTGTTGGCTTTTTCTAAATGAAAATTGATATCTATTTATCTTTTGTTAAAGGTCGGGGCTTGAACGTCTAGCATACAGATTTAGCAGTTATTGGTGATGTCCTAATATGACTGGGATTTTGCAGTTCTGCCAATCTTTGTAGCTCGTATAATCTAAGGTCAATTCTTGCAGACACTTCCACGAGTGCAATGCTTTCCTTATATACTACAGTGCTGAACCCATACATCTTAAAACATCACACATGAAGTGGATTGAGACTGATGTTTAAAAGGGTCCGTGTCAATCATTTTGAGTGGCATTGTGAACACTGAATGTAACATAAAGCACAGTATGAAAGACTTCCGGCGGCGACTTCAGCGCGTTAGGGACGAAAGGAACGGGGCTCCGTTCCTGGGTGCCTAACAATCCTGTACCTGGAGCCGAAATAGGCGCTGATGATCTCGGAGGGATCATCAGTTTAAAGGGGAACGTCTTAGGACCTCGGAGGGGTGCGCAAATCCTCCGAAGGTACAAGACAAATACCTTAATCCGGTGCGTGGAAAAACCAACCTCTTCAGGCTGGCTTGAAGTGCTGATGACTGCGTGAGTGGGAAGCGAGGATCGGAAAAAAGAAAATAAGTCATCTACAGAGGACTGAAAGTGAGAGAAACCCGAAGTTTGGTGGACAGAAAAGAGTGGACGCTGGTGATAGAAATTCCGGAGAAAGAAGGGCGAAGCGGCGACGAGAAGATCGAGCGGAGTGGAGCCATTTTGAATGTTACAGTGACAGCGCATAAATTATAGACAGCTGGTGTGCACGGAGGGAGTCTGACAAACCAGCGATCGTATGCTTGGTGATTGGGGTATAGAGGATGAAGTTTGGATCCCTGGACTCTTAGGGTCCGGGACTGGACTGTGAAGTGCGAGCGGAATAAAGAAAGTAAGGAACCGAATGAGTAAAAGAGACTGAAGGAGAAGGGAGAGTGGAAGCGGACTGAGGAGCGTAGAGCACGAGAAATCGGAGGAGAGGAATCGGCTGAGGTTTCTGTTTGCATAGTGAGAATGGAGAGAGCTGTCTGTTTTCGAACGGACTGCTTGTCGGAAAAGTGAGCGGGGTGTATGAGAGATTGGAGGAGAGGAACCGGCTGGAACTTCTAACTACCTTGTGAGAACGGAGAGAGCTGGTTGCTTTCGAATGGACGGTTGGCCGAAAAAGTGAGCGTGGCGTAAGAGAGATCGGAGGAGAGAAATCGGCAGGAACTTTAAACTACCCTGTGAGAACGGAGAGAGAGCTGGTTTTTTTTTTCGAAAGGATTATTTGTTGAAAAGGGGAAAGTTTTTGGGGGCGAACTTGTCGGATATCATTGACTTTGATTTGATTGAGTGGACTGGAGAGTGAAAGCAGAAGTGACTGAAGGAGAGCGTGGTTTGGAGTGAAGTGTCAAGAGATACAAACACTACTATTGCTCCGGAGGCAAACTTTATAGATCATTAGAAATACACAAAACTCTAATTGTACTGACTTTATACGATTGGACTATTAACTATTAAATACTGAACTATTTAAAACAGACCTATTGGACTGAAGAGAGTGAGTGAGAGACATTAAAGGGAAGATATATAGTAAATATAATTATTTCTGTAGTGGTTTGATTAAAGAAAGTATATTTTAAAGTAATATATGAAAAGAAACCTGATTAATTTAGTTGATTAACAATACAATAGAAAGACCTGATAGAATTTATTTAATTGATTGATTATTCTTCTACAGTCATATTAATAATTGATATAGATTGACGGATTTGAGAATTAATATAAATTGTTAGTGGATAATATTGTATTTTCTAATTAATTGAAGAAGAAGGTAATAAGATGAATTGTTAAAATCTGCTTATATTTCGTTGTTTTCTCTCTCTCCACCCCCCACCCCCACTACCTTTCTCCTGGTTATTTTTGTATTACTGATTTATTAATGAAAGTATCTAAATAAGAATATTTAATATAGTAGCTGGATATATAGCCTATTAATATACATTAAGCAAATTAAACTGTATGAAATTGTGGGCAAAAATAATACATAGATTACACATGGCAACATCTAGTACATCCACCACCATAAAAACAACCAAGAGGATACCTGCAACACAAACACAATTAGTGGCTTCACCAGTATATCAAAAAACAGGAGAAATGAGTGATAAGGAGAAGACAAATACTATAATTGGGATGCAAAACATACAGGCCGCATTGGCAATGATACAGGAAGGGCAGAAAAGAATGGAAGAGAAGATGGCCCAAAACCATGAGGAATCGAGAAGAAACCAAGAACAGATGCGATTAGATGTAGGAGAGATCAAAGACGATATTAAAGTTATAAACGAGAAAATAGTTAAAATCCAACAAAATATCACAGAAAATGAACAACGAATACATAGGGTGGAAGAAAAAGCAGAAGCCACAGTTAGGAGGTTGGAGAGGGTAGAGAACCAACAAGTCACAAAGACCCGGGATACAGAAGATGCACTAATATATCTTGAGATGGAGAAGGCCTCCTTTTTCTTAAGATTCCAAAATATTGAAGAACAAAAAGATGAGGATCTAGGAGAAACCATGATTGAACTGCTGGCTAAAACAACAGGCATAGACAAAGACGAAATCAGAAATGGAACTGACGAAATCTACAGAGCCTACACCAACTATGCCAGAAGAAATAAACTCCCCAAAGAGGTTCACATAAGATTCACGAAAACAACACTAAAAGAAGAAATATACAGAAGAATGAGGGAAGAGACAGTTCAGTATAAAGGAAGGGAGGTACTTACACTAAAACAAGTACCAAGAAGGGCCAGAGAGAGAAGGAAAGATTATAACTTCTTAACGAAACAATTAAATAAATCAAAAATAAAATTTAGATGGCTGATACCGGAAGGCGTACTAATCTCCTGGGAAGGACAAAAATTTCGCATAGACTCCATAGAGAAAGCCCAAGAATTTATGGAACAACATTTCGTATTTGAAAAGCAAGACGAAAAAACGGGGAGTAAAGAACAAATAAATGTAAGCGATCAAGAGAGACAACTGAAAAGCAAGGAACATAAAGAACAAAAGAAGAGGGGTTTGGAGAGGGAGGAAACAACGGAAATTACACAAAGAGTTACAAGAAACACAAATAAACTGAAAATAACGGATAAATAAATAATCAAAGAAATGGAAGAAGTGATAAAACTTACTTCCATAAACATAAACGGTCTGAATTCACCAACGAAGAGACACCAAATATTTACAAAATTACAGAAATTAAGGTCAGATATAATTGTGCTACAGGAAGTTCATATAAGGAGACAACAGAGAAAACTCCTTGAAAATAAAAAACTCGGAGTACTATACACAGCCTTAGGAGATTGCAAAAAGAGGGGAGTGGTAATATATGCCAGAGATCAATTAAGAACAAAACCAATCTACAATGATAAAGAAGGTCGAATCTTGATGATTGAACTCAAATTGGAAATTAAAACAATTTTGATAGTCGCGATCTATGCCCCAAATGGGAATCAAATTGACTTTTACAAAGAACTACATAATAAACTAAAGGAATTAGACTATGAAAATATATGTATTGTCGGCGACTTTAATGCTATAGTAAATTTAAATGATGACTACCATACTACTAGGCAGAATAAGCCCAAGAGAAGAACCCTACCACAAACATTCAAAGACCTGGTAGAAGAATTGAGCCTACACGATACATGGAGAGATACACATACTAACACGGAACAATACACATACTTCTCAGGCCCACACCAGTCGTGGTCCAGGCTAGACATGGCCTGGATGACACCACAACTTAGTACAGACACAAAAGAGATAGAAATCACTCCCAGCATATGGGCCGACCATAATCCTATCGAACTAGTATGGAAAGGACTGCGGAAACAGAAAAGATGGAAGATGGATACAACTACAATAAAGGAAAAAGACTACCAACAGATGATAGAAAAAGAAATGAAATCATTTTTGCGTATCAATACCAACGATCAAACAACGACACAAAATTTATGGGACACAACGAAAGCATATATTAGGGGTCTAACAATTGCATACATAGCCAAAAGGAAAAAACAGAAACAACAAATTAGAAATGAGCTCCTGGATGAGATAAAAGTAGAAGAAACCAAATTGCAGAAGCAACCCAATAACAAGACAGTACAACAAAAACTCAATCTGGCCAAACATAAATTAAATTTAACTACAAAAACGGAAATAGCCCACAAAATAAGAATGGCGAAACAGATCAACTTTGAACACGCAAATAAGACGGGACGCTGGCTAGCGTATAAATTAAAAAAACAGACAGAAAAAAGGATTATTCATCAACTTCAAGATGATTCTGGAATTCCCCATTACACACATCTAGAGAAGAAAAATATAGTGATAGAATTTTATAAAAAACTTTACCGAAAGGAGAATGTCTCGGAGGTACAAATCGAAGCCTATTTGCAGAAATCCAAAATTATTCCAATTGAAGAAGAGCACAGAGAAAGATTGAATCGACCCATAACGATGTTTGAATTAGTGGAAGCCCGCAAAAAACAAAAAAATAACAAAACGCCAGGTCCGGATGGAATCCCAGCCGAATTCTATAAGTACTGCCAGCAAATTATCGATCCAATACTTTTACAAGTTTTTAATGAAGCACTATCTGAAGCAGAAATCCCAAAATCCTGGACTGAATCGATCATAACATTAATACACAAAGAAGATACAGATCCGACACAAATTAGTAATTATAGACCGATATCACTACTCAACGCTGACTATAAATTATTAATGGCAATACTGGCGCAGAGAATGAAAACAATAATACATAAATATATACACCCCGATCAGAACGGCTTTATACCCACCAGACAAATTAGAAATAATCTTAGATCAATTATCAGTATACTGGAATACTATGACCAAAGGATAGAAACCGAAACAGCAATAATTTCGCTCGATGCACAGAAAGCGTTTGATAACGTAAACTGGAACTTTTTGATAAAACAATTGGAGAAAATGAACTGTGGACAGAAATTCAACAGATTAATACAAAAAATCTATACTCATCAGACAGCAAAAATAGCGATAAATGGCGACCTGACACAAATTTTCGACATACAGAAAGGGGTAAGACAAGGATGTCCTATGTCACCATTATTATTTATAATAGTCCTGGAGACCCTTTTAAATGAGATAAGGAAAGATGAGAATATTAAAGGATTAAAAATTAAAGGAGAAGAATACAAATTGTTGGCCTTCGCAGACGATGTGATATTTAATCTGGAAAATCCGAGACAATCAGGACCAAAGCTAATATTAAAGATAGAAGAATACGGGGAAGTCGCGGGCCTCAAAATAAATAAACAAAAGACCAAAGTATTGACCAAAAATATGAACCAGATGCAGAAGGCAGAATTAGAGGAAAAAATTGGACTTCAAATAGTAAAGAAGATAAAATATTTAGGTATCTGGCTGACAGCGAAATCCACAACAATTAAAGAAGATAATTACACAAAATTATTAAAACAAATTAAAAGAGATCTGGAAATATGGAACAAAATTCAACTTTCACTGATAGGTAGAATTAACACAATAAAGATGAACATTTTACCGAGAATATTATTTCTATATCAGGTCATACCAGTATATCCAGGGAAGGATTTTTTAAAAAAACTTAACAAAATAGTAGCAACATATATATGGCAAGGGAAAAGACCCAGAATCAAAATTAAAGCACTACAGGATACAAGAGACAAGGGAGGCCTAGCAGTACCAAACTGGGAGTTATATTACAAAGCGTCCGGTATAATTTGGATTAAAGATTGGATAAAATTGGAAAATAAGAGAACATTATACCTAGAAGGATTTGACCTTATAAGAGGATGGCATGCTTTTCTTTGGGACGGACCCGACAAAAAACACATGTATTTTCAAAGACATATTATCAGGGCTTCACTGTATAAAATCTGGCTGGGAATAAGAAAGAGATACTATACATCAATACCGAGATGGTGGTCCCCGATGGAAGCATTAATATTCCCGAATACTTTAGAAATAGACAAAATGATGAAATATCAAGATTTGTTAAACGATGAGGGTGAACTTCTTCCAAGACAACAACTCCAGGAGACTAACAAAAATATGGATTGGTGGCACTATACTCAAATCCAATCAAGATATAACAAAGACAAACTACAATATGGAATAGCCATTGACTCAAACGATTTGGACAAAATTCTTTTAGGGACGGACCAAAAATTAATAACTAAACTATATAATTTTCTACTGAGAGACGTGCTCCTAGAAGAAACAGTTAAACACAATATGATAATATGGGCCAGAGATATAGGACACAATATTCAACTTACAGATTGGGAGAAACTATGGAAACAAAACATTAGAATGACGAAAGCCACGTCCTATAAAGAAAATCTAATAAAAATGTTCTACAGATGGCACTTACCACCGGCCCGACTAGCCAAAATTTACCCAAACACATCTGCATTGTGCTGGAAATGCAAAAAACAAAAAGGATCGTATTTTCATATGTGGTGGAAATGTAGCAAAGCACAACTTTATTGGCAAGAAATCAAAACCATAATAGAAGAAATAACAAACTTGCAAATACCAAATAAACCAGAGTTCTTCTTATTCGGAATGATGACAACACAATATAATAAAGAAATAAAATACCTCAGTACCCATATTCTCACAGCAGCGCGAATCATATATGCCCAAAATTGGAAGACGGACCTGATCCCGAGCAGAGAAAAAATCATTTCCAAAATAAATGAATGTGCCGAAATGGACAAGCTAACCTTAGAACTCCAGGACAAAGAAGAAAGCGAATTCTACCAAGTATGGCACAAATGGTACCAATGGCTGGAAAGCAAAATAACAATAAACTAAAACACGACAAATAGGGTTACATAAAGTAGAGAGATATAGAACAAAAAGAGTATCATAATATCAATATTTACAATTTTGAGGTGAAACACATGACAATCGACCATGTAATTTGAAAAAAAAAAAAGATATGATCTGTAGATGACTGACAACAAATATGTATATGTATATGTAGTACGAGTGGTGTAGGTGGAGGGAATAGTTGTATTTTTGTTGTTTATGTCTATATGTTATTGTTTTTGTTTTGTTTTGTATGTCTTAATGTTTAATAAAAAAAAAAAAAAAAAAAAAAAAGAGAAACAAACTAACATTGTTTCAGCCTATTGGCTGACTTCTAGAAAGCAAAAAAAAAAAAAAAAAAAAAAAAAAAATAAAGCACAGTATGAAAGAGAGAAAGATGTGGGGGAATGGAGAAATATGGCGGACAATGCAATGGAAGCAAAAAGTGTACTTTTGGCCACATTTGGTTCTTCAAAATTGCTAGAGTTTTTCGAAATGTACTTATATATTATTTATTTCATTCTTTACATTTATTATAACCAACCTCTCCAGAAAATTCACTACTTGTTAGTGAATAAGTAGACATAATCGTATGTCTGATGTTTGCATATTTAAAACTTTGTATACTCTGCCAGAGAACTTTTGAGAATTACTTTCACATCTAAGACCCATAAAGGATTATATGTATTACTCTTATCCCTTTTCCCATCAAGCATGTGGCATTTTAAAAACTGCAGTGCTGGGCTTAGTGGTAAAAATAAGTAGCTATAATGCTGTAATATTTAAGCAGGGTCAAAATAGTCCATCTTTCCAGTTAAAGGACCATTTCTGATTGCATTTCTAGAGGACATATCCTTTGATAGGCATTGTACAGAATGGCTCATATTCTTTCAACAATTCCAGCAAATACTTGTGTAATTATTTTGATTGCACATGCAGCTGCAGAACTTTCATTTTCAGATGACCAGTTCAAGTTTCTAACTGGTCATTTTCAGACACAATTATTGTGATTGCCTACATGCAATTCCAAAATGTGGATCACCAGTATAAAAGGATTTGAAAAGCACAGCATCTTAGTAGTTTTGCAAAGGGTGTAATTAAACAAAACATTTACTTAGCCTTGATCCATGTGATATTGCAAAACTTCCCTGAATAATGGTTTACATATAATGGACTTCTAATGAAACACAGTAAACAATGTCATTTGTGTTTGATGAACAATTCACTAAAATCAGAGTGGGATTGCACCTTATTGGGAAAAACAGCAAGGAACAAGTAGGCCTGTAATCAGCTTGCCATCATTGCTCTATTTTTGTGTGGCATTCCTATCGTTTTTTTCTTTTTGTTTCAAACCTCATGGGGCATTTATTTCACAGTTGAAAAATTACAAGCCTGTGTATGATAACAGAGAAATTAGATCCTTAATTTTTCTATATGGTCCCTATTGTAACAGAAAACATAATCTGAATGATCAAAACCTTTAAATACAGACAGAAGATCTCTCCCAAAGTTGTTGCAAATCATAATTTTAAAAAGTACAGAAAGGGGAAAATATAAATACATGATTGAAGTGCATTGATATATTTAATTTCTATGGTAAATCAATAAAATAAAATAAAATTTAGTTTTAATATCCTGATTCAATCCATTACTTTGTGGAAGGCAATCTTGAGATTGTAACTCCAAGGCAACTGCAGTTCTTAAACATAAGCAAGACAGAAGCACAGAAAACAGATGGCAGAAAAGGATCCAGTAGTCTCTTGAGTCTATCCTTTGAATTGTGTTTCATTGTTTTAGTTTTGTTTTCAATTTAGTTATTATTTTTGATTATTTTTATGTAAAAAAAAATGATCAAGATAAACATATGTTTATCCCAAAAATGTTTAAATTTAGTTACTGATGATTGAGTAATTGGTTCCAAGCTTCCACTACTCCTTCTGTTAAGTAATCCTTTCTAACATTCCTTTTGAACTTCCGGTCTGTCAGTTTGAGGAATGCCCCTGGGTTCTTGATTTTTGCTTAATATTGAAAATGCTGTCTTCTAGAACCTTATTCACATATTTAATATATTTAAAGCAGTGGTGAAATCCAAATTTTTTTACTACTGCTTCTGTGGGCGTGGCTTGGTGGGTATGGCAGGAGAAAGATATTACAACATCTCCATTCCCACCCCACTCTGGGGCCAACCAGAGATAGTATTTGCCAGTTCTCTGAACTACTGAAAATTTCCGCTACTCGTTCTCCGAACTGCTCAAAATTTCCACTACCCGTTTTTCAGAACCTGTCAGAACCTGCTGGATTTCACCCCTTTCCTTTCTATCCTCCAAGCTGTACATACTCCAGTCTCTCCTGAGACCTTTGTCCTCAGATCTTTCACAATTTTTGTTGCCTTATCACACAGCACCGAATATCCAAACACTGTAAACTAACAGTTAGAAAACTTGTGTCATAAATGACTCATCTTCCCTTATACACCCAACCAATCCCCAATTTTATTTGTGCTGCCTATGGATCCATTAGAAATTGAGTTGTTTCTAATACACTTGTTATTTTGCTTAAGCCGTACTACAAAATTTTGTCTTAGAATACTATTTTCTTCAAAGAAAAACAATAGAAGATAATGTTCTCAATTGCTGTGTTACACTGAGTAAATTACATTGTTATTATTATAGTAAAGATGATAGGTAGTGCTCGTTTAGTATGATAACTTTTGCAACTTGGTCATTAAATGAAGTGGTTGCTAAATGCAATTGCAACTATGCTTATGATCTTATTTCAGCTTTCCTTCACTTTACATATGTGCAAGGTAACAATTATGGGACTGGTTGCAAAGTGACATTTTTATTACCATCACAACTGCAAAAGGTCACTAAACAAGGGAGTCACTAAATGAGGATTGCTGTATTATTACTATTTTAAGCAAACTTTATTGTAAAAGAGGTGTTCATTATGAAAATTGATCCTAATAACAAATACGTTGCCCATTTCTAAATCTAGTATTGCTTTTTAAAAAAACGTAATTTTATACTTTTTATAACAATAATAAAAGGGAATACAAAATACAAAAACTCATAGAGAAAAGTAAAAAAAAAAGAATAAAAGGTGTACAGAAAAAAAGAAAAGTAAAAGAGTAAGAAAAAAGAAATATTTAAAGAAGTGACTTCCAATCTTCTTCAAACGTATAAAAAAACCTAATTCATCACCTCCTACAATGTTACACCAATTATCTTCTTTTTCCATAACCCATCCCTTATCCATACACATTAATCGTTTAACATTTTATTCTTAGGATTACGAAATAGTCCATAAAGCGACCCCAAATTTATATAAATATTTTTCATTTTAACAATGAAACAAACCAACTTTGTACTCCTTCATTTTATTGAGCCATGACGGCACAGTGGTTAGAATGCAGTATTTCGGGCTACTTCTGCTGAATGCCGTTTGCCAGCAATTCAGCAGTTCGATTCTTACCAGCTCAAGGTGGACTCATCCTTCCATCTTTCAGAGGTCAGTAAAATGAAGACTTGGATTGTTGGAGTCAATATGCTGACTCTGTAAACTGCTTAGACAGGGCTATAAAGCCCTGTGAAGCAGTGTATAAGTCTAAATGCGATTGCCATTTTTTTTTCTAACAATTTTAATCTTCAATTCATTTAGATGCTATTGTAGGATTTGATCCTCAATTTTTCTTTTTCCCATATGGAAGACTTCTTCAAGTCTTTAACCAACTTCTTTTGTAAATTCAGTAAAAAGTTCCTTTGGAGGTCAGTCTTTTGGTTTTTCATTTGTATTTCCACTTTAATTGTTTTCTCAGTCTTTTAATCCCCCCTCTCTTTTTAAAAAATTTTTTCAAGCATTTCTGCAAACTTTTCTATATTCATCTTTGACACAATAATACTGGTTGTAATGGAATGTCCTCCTACTCATTCTGGCATAACTTCTTTCATTAGTCTATTTTGCAAATAAATAGATTATTGTGGGATGCACCGACTGTGTTCATACATATTACTTTTGCTCAAATATGAATGTTACTCATGAATATTAAACAAGGATGGTTTTAGAGTTAATCGTCTTCTGTGTATTCTTCCATATATTGCCTTATTCCAACAATAATTTTTATAATGCGTTATTATTGTCATCTAATGTGAGTGCATATTTTGCATACAAGCCGATTTAAAAATACTCTAAACAAGCAAATAAATATTATAAATAAATAGAATTAGAATTAAACAAAATAATCACTTGTATTTCTCTCTGTCCAAAGGCAGATATTTTCCCTGAGTATTATCCATTGCTAAAGTACAAATGGTTTAAACTCTGGAATGTTCAGTTTGGTTTTAAATGCTTTCAATTCTGAACACATCTTTTTTTAAAGACTTACCTCATTAATAAATACACATATTTTGAGAGTTTTCATCTGAGAATGCCTCAATATCTGAATGTTTATTAATCAAATCTTTAAAGTAGGGAACCTAATTAAAATTCCACTACTTGAATCCAGAACTATTTCTGTCCATAGCGAATCATAATGTTTGATTTAGATACTAAGAGGAAAAAAATGCAAGAAACGGAAGATATTAACCAATCAATTCATGATTTAGGTGAAACCTCTGGGAGGTCTCAGCACACAAAGTAAGAATAAAATTAATTAAACCCAGAGCCGCAAAGAACATTCATTGCAGAAAAGTGTCGCTTTTTATTGTTCACAAGCACTTAAGTCAAAAGATGAAAACTTTGGAGGGACCTCAGCTGGTTCCACATGGGAGATTAAAGGAGATAATAGTCTCTTAATGACTGGATGCTGTACAAGGTTCCTTTCTGCTTATACCCAAGCGGAAAGAGAAAATAAAAGGAACTTTTTAAATGAACAATCTGTTTTTTTAAAATATCTGCTGGGCATGTGGGCAGCAACAGCAGTTAAACTCTAGGCATGTATGTCTGTAAGTACATCTATCCCTTCTCACCCTATGGATGTTATGTGTCTTCCTCAGTCTTGGGTCTCTTGGGGAGTTTGAGGGTTCTATGCAATATTTTTGTTGTTCCTAATACTGCACTCTTTTGGACAGAGAACTCCAGTGTTCTTCTTGGGATCTGTTGGAGCCACTTTCCCAATTTAGTAACCAATGCAATGAATGGTCCTACCACCAATGGGATCACTTTGCTCTTTGCTTTCAAACATCCTTTACAGTTCTGCCTTCAAGCCCTGGTGTGCCTCTAGTTTCTCATCCTCTTTTTTTTTTTTTTTTTGTGATATTCCTATCACTCAGTACTGCTACATCTATTACACTACTGTCTTGTAGTCCTTGTCTACTACACGGTGCCTGGTTAATTGGCCACTACTTGCCTATCCATCTGAACCTGGAAGTTCTACAGCAGGGGCGTCAAACGGATGCGTCATGCACTGACCACCCCACCCTCGGCTTAGCGAAGGGGGAAAATTTGCGATACGTCATGTGATGACAACATGACGCTGAGAGTTTGACATCTCTTTTCTACAGGATCTTAGCCCTGTTTTTCTCCATATCATTCTGTGGAATCTCCCATCTGGATTTGAGAGGGTCTAGTCCCGTGATGGCGAACCTATGGCACGGGTGCCACAGGTGGCACGCGGAGCCATATCGGTGGGCACGCGAGCTCAGCTCCGGCACGCATGCATGCGCCAGCCAGCTGATTTTCGGTCCTTCTGGGCCCACAAGAAGTCAGGAAACACACTGTTCCCGGCCTCCAGAGAGCCTCTGGGGAAGGGGGAGGCCATTTTTGCCCTCCCCAGGCTCCTAGAAAGGCTCTGGAGCCTGGGGAGAGCAGAAAACGAGTCTACTGTGCCATCACATGCCAAAAGTGGGGGGAGCACGGGGGGGGGGGGCGAGGTGCATAGAATTAGGGATGTGGGCACGCGTGCGTGTGACCCCACCACGCTCCCCTCAGTTTTGGCACACGATGGCAAAAAGGTTAGCCATCACTGGTCTAGTCCATTCACTTGCAGATATTCCTATACACAGTGCCAACTGCTTGGTTGTACTTATCACATGAACCTCAATTTAAGACCATTCTTTCAGGGGCTATTCCAAATTATGAACAGTGTGGAAAGAAAGGAGTTATGATCCCTGCCCAAAGTTACAGCCATTGCAATGCCCCTGTAGTCACATGATCAAAATTCAGGAACTAAGTCATGTGCCCAACATTATGACTATAGGGGGCACTGACCCCCCCCCCCCATTCCCCCGCCTAGCCACAAGGATGTGCAAAGCTTCTGCAGCCTTGGAAATCCTGCTCTGCTTCCTGTTACTTCTCCCTCCTTCTTCCTCGCCTGAAAGCTAGTGAACTTGATGTTCCTATTCTCCCCCCCCAAAGTTTTTTACTTTTATTTCTCATAAAGCATATATAAATGTACAACCTCTTTAACCATTCTTATCACACATATTATCTTTTGGTTTCCATATTGGTTCATTCTTCATCCTAAAACTTTAAAATACATTCGGAGTTGCTCTTCTACCATTCCATATCTACCTTCTTCCACAACAACCATTCTTCTCCTTCTCCCATTTTACCCTTCCCTTCCTTCTTCTATTCCTTTCAACTTTCTTCTTTCCTCCTCTCCTTTCCCTTCTCTCCTTCCCCTTCCTTTCCCCCCCACTTCCTTTCTTTCTAACCCTCTCTCCTACTCTTATTTCCCCTCCCTTTCTTCCTCTCCCTTTCTTCTCTCTCTCTCTCTCTCTTTTCCTCCCTTTCTTCTCTCTGCTTCCTATCTATCCCTCTACTCCTCTCTCCCTTCCCTCTCCATTGTTGTGTCCATTTTCAATTAATTATTTTATCAAGATGGTATTTGACAACCCCGATCTTATATTTACCCACATTTTCCTTTCAATTTCTTTTCTATTTTGCTGGTTGCACATATATCATGTTTCTGTTCTTCAGAAACATACATTCATTAATTTTCTATGCAGAGAGCCAGCACGCAAAGCTAGAGAAAGGAAGCTTAGATTCTGGAGATTTGAGTTACCTTTCTCCATCCAGAGATGGGAGGGAAAGGTTGGGATGGGCGAGAGAAAAGCTCAGATTTTCAGGATCCAAACTTCATTTCTCCAGTCAATCTTGGAGTTATTTTCCATGCTCCTTTTGGCATGGAACTCTTTTGGTCTGTTTGTTTAAGAAACACAACTAAGACAGCCAGGATTGCAGTTATTGAGTAAAGTGATCATGTGGGCATCTCGGTTAACAACTGCAATGACTTACAACCAAAACCTATGACCAAAATTCTGGACCTAGTTGTAATCATAAATCTAGGATTGCCTGTGTGCTTTTCCTGCTATACCCTGTCACTAGGATTGGCTGAGACCTCTCTGCATAGTTTGCACCTTGGGTAGATCCCTACTTCTAAGTTCTTTTGTTCGGCTGTTATGTGCCTTCCTGCTGTTTTGGTTTTTTTTTAATCCAGCCCTTTCTATCTACTGATAGCTCTTTCTATCTACTGGATAGCCCTTTCTGTCTACTGATAGATACACAACATTTGGAAATATCATATAGTACAGCCTTGCTTCTTGCTCTGATTAGACAGCTTCTTGTTTCTTCTGTATGCTCTCTATATGTATGTTCTTTTGAGACACTGAGCAGGCTTCAAGGCATATTTTAAATCTTGTTTTTTTTTTTAAATTAAATCAGGCTAAAACTAGACTTTTAGTCGGCTTGTGTAGGCAAAATTGGCAAGCAGAATTTTCTGATGTCTTTCAGAAGTCACTCTTTCTTGCAACTTTGCACAGGCCAGGAAAGAACAGTTGTCGACAGGTAGCCAGGCCTGCGCTCCTTCAGGTCGAGGAGGGAACATGAGTTTAGCCATTGAAACTAATGATCCCTTTGTGGCTCTGTGCAGTCTTTCTTTTGGAATACTGGAGAAAGCTAACTGGATTAAACAAACTGGAATGTGAAAGCAGGAAATCTTAATCAAACACAAACTTAGAATAGAATAGAATTTTATTGGCCAAGTGTGATTGGAAGCACAAGGAATTTGTCTTGGTGCATACACTCTCAGTGTACATAAAAGAAAAGATACGTTCATCAAGAATCATAAGGTACAACACTTAATGATAGTCATAGGGTACAAACAAGCAATCAGCAATCAAATCATATTAGGGCTATAGCTTATAACGTATAGCTATCTTAAGATTTTACACTATTATCTGCTTTTATAATGATGCCATGTCTATTTCAAAGCTTCGAACTAAAACGGCAGTTTATAAAATGGCAGTTTATTAAATTCTGCATAGAATCGCCTATTCTCAGTAGGTTAGTGATTATATAGAGCTCATAATTTAAATCCATTTCCTTCTGGTTTTAGGTCTTGATACAGAATTGAAACAGCTTTTATTATCTTGGTTAATTATCTTTACTGGGAGATTGCTCCTGTATTGATTCTCCTGGATTTCTTCCCAATCTTTGAGGTTCCTTTTGACCAAGAAATATTATTAGAATGACTCCATACAGTGATGCTTAGAAGTTTGTGAACCTTTTTGAATTTTCAATATTTCTTCATAGATAGGATCTAAAATGTGATCTATTCCCTCTCCCAAGTACTAAGACTAGATCAAGAGAGAACCCAATTAAACAAACGAGGAATATTATACTTGTTCATTTATTTACAGTATTGAAAAAAAAAGCAAAAATATATTAAGCAGAGTTGATGAAACTGTCTGATATGGTTATCAGAGCTATATGCACATTCTGTGATGCTGAAGGACCATATCAAACTGTATTTATTCAATATGATGAGCTGTAGAAAGAAAATATGGATGCTTTTAGGTAGCTTTATGTAAATCCAAAATTTCTGATAATGCAGAGGCACAGAATAAGCTGACAATACTTTTAAATAATTTCTATAGGTACTGAAGGCCTAGGATTTAGCATCACTTCAAGAGATGTTCCTATTGGTGGCTCAGCTCCAATTTATGTGAAAAATATCCTTCCAAGAGGCGCAGCTATTCAAGATGGAAGATTAAAGGCTGGAGACCGACTCATTGAGGTGATGAAATGTCACAATGCTATTGGGAATTTTATAAGTCCTTTTGGCAAGCATCTTACTTTTATATGAGTTATATAGCAATCCAATTAATTTTTTCCCCTCATCTCCTGTGCCAGGTTTCTAGAGTATTGTCTTCTGATTTTCATATTTTCAGGATAACAACGTTAATAAACAGGAATAACTTAGCTTGCTTTACAAAGAGCATCTGTCTCATTTAGAGAAAATATATATATATGGGTGCATGGGCTTGATTCATAGAAAATAATTGGATATATCGACTGTTTTGGTAAGATGTTGCTGTATTTTTAATAGATTGACATAAGGAATAGTGCACTGCGGTGGAACAGTTTATTTGGGATAAGACACAAGGCTTTGTATCTCAGTTTAATTCTTATAAAAATATTTATAAAAGCTGGAGATATTGAATATTTTTTTTTAAAATATTCATTGCAACATTCTTTGGGGAAAATCATTCTTAGTTGCATAGAACAGCAGGAATTTGCCTGGTCTTAGAATTTGTATAGTATCTGATAAGCATTTTTTGTAATGACACAAATTATATGTCTTTCAGCCTGGATCCAACTCTCTTAAGCTGTAGTTTTGAACAGATATCCTGGAGAGATGGAATGATTTGACCTTTACAGTTCATTGGTAGCAAAGACATAGATTAGCATAACAAGGGACAAATAGTGCATGATTGTGAATTTGAGGAACAAATTTTAGATATAAAATATGTGTGTGTGGTCAGGAGTTAGTTTTTTTAAAAAAATGAATATAGGTAATAATCGTAGTCTGTCAAAATAGAAATGCAGATAGATTTATTTATTTACTGTTTTAGGGGGGATCTAATACTGTAATATTATTGTCATGTTTATGATATGACATTATTATAAAGTATGGCAACCACTTTTAATGCAGGTGGGTACTAATTTAATGGATTTATTTCTTTACTTAGCAGTAGGCACACAGAAAGACATAGAAAACAAAGAGGGAAAATATAATAATATTTAGTCCAGTTCTTTATGTAATAGTTTCAAAAACTATGGACCATTTTAGAGAAATGTGTCTTAAAATATTAAGAAATTGGAAGAGGTCTGTAGCAAATTCTTCCCATGAATAAATTGTATTGCACATTGGTTCCATCAGAACTATTTATGTTAAACATTGAAGTATATCTTGTTTTTAAAAAAAGAAACTAGACATTCCAATTATTCTATGCCTTTGTAGGCACTATTTACAGTTATACTGCAACAATAGGAAGAATTCTGTATTAGAATGAAGCAAAGTCCATATAGCTTCTCTATGTCCAAATAATTTTATGGCCTAATTCCTTTATTCACTTTTGAAAAAGATTTTCTCCATTTGCAGCACATATTTTAAAATAAAATACAGTCCTTATGAAGCACCATTAAAATTATCTAATAGAAAGATCGAATATAAATTCAGATTTTTTATCTGATACGACACAGAAATATAACAAGACATTGGTCAGGCAAACCTCCCCAGAGAGAATATTTCTCAGTCTGGAAGCTTGTTTCTCATATTATCATAACTCACATACATTAATGTTGAAAATATTAATGTACAAATAGATTGATGGGAAAGCAGTTCATAGCTTAAAAGTTTTTAAAGTACGTCATAAGTTTGTATTGTTTTCAAAAATGGATCTTGATTCACTTCTTTTTTAAGTAACTAGCTTGTTCCTTAATTAACTGATCGACTTATATGCCTACCCCTTTTGTAAAACACAACTCTGCGCTGTTCATAACGACTTAAAAAAACAAATAAGAAAAATGACAAACAAATTGGATGCCTTATCCACCATCTTGAATCCATGAATCCATAAAATCCTAGCCTCCAAACCAGGGGTGAAATGTTCCCAGTTCAGACCTGTTCAGCTGAACTGGTAGCGATGGCGGCCAGTGGTTCAGAGAACCGGCAGCAATGGCTGCGCGAGGCTCTGCCCACCCGCCTGGCTGTTGTTACTTCCTGGTTTTAATCAAGAAGTAACCTGTTTTTTATCCTCTGCTCATGTGCAGAAGAGTTTGTGCATGCGCAGAGAGTCCATGCGCACACATGACACGCATATGTGATGCACACACATGTGCACAGCACGTGCACTTCCGAACCAGTTGGGAAGGTAAGTAGATTTCACCCCTGCTCCAAATATACACCATCCTAGTATTTAGGAACAAATACTTAACTGAAAAACTATTCTTAACAGTTTTCTGTAAAGATAAAAGGTTTGGGGCAGGGGGCTGCTGTATCCTGGTGTAAGGATGTTTCTCAGAGCAGACACTACTATGAAAACTATTTTAAATTAATGATCTTTGTATAACCCTTCCTTTCAGGGTCTCCTAAACCATACTAGTAAAAAATGTGTCATGCTTAGAATCCTGAGAGCTAAAAGATTCCAGGTTAAAGTATCTCAGTTTAAATTGTGCCTTTATTGCTATTCTGAGCTCTACATATTCATTGCCTGTGAGATCAGTCCCCCTGAACTGGAACTAACTAAATCTGTCAAGCTTTGCATGATCCTCTGCAACGAAACAAGAAACAGAAAGATTTGCATGTGGAAGTTTTTGGAGATTCTGTTTATGATTTTGCTTTCCAAGTGAAAGTATAGTACAGTTTACAAAGGCATCTGGATTGTTCTTTGGGCATGCTGGTTTTGCAATAGTGCAAACATTTTACGATGATTGATAAAGAGCCAGCTTCCAGTTTATAATGAAATCCAATAGCTTTTTTTGCTCATGCATTTAATTTCAATAAAATTTACTTAAGTACGGTTTAAGTTCTCAAGGCAATTTAGCAGTATTGCAACATATGAGTGCATTATTTATGCTAATGGAATTCCCTGTTCCATGATAGAAGATGATGGTATGTTAACATTGCCCCAGTTTCTATAAGGAGGTTTGTATATAGCAGTGACTATCATAGTTGATTTAATGCATTTTCTTTTCTCTGGAGGTTAGCTCTTACATGCTTACATGACTTGGTTTTAAATGTATGTGGTCTGGATTTACAGTATTAGTAAATTTTCAATAATATCAATGTCCTCATAAATGATCTAGGTAAGAGAATTGAAGGGGCACTTATCAAATTTGTGGATGATACTAAACTGGGGGTGGGGGTAATTGCTCACACATTGGGAAGATAAACTCAAGATTCAGAAGCATCTTAACAGACTTGAACATTAGGCCCCATCCCAACAAGATGCATTTCAGTGGTGAGAAAAGTGATGTCCTGCAGATACAGGATAGGCAATATCTGGTTCAACAGTTGTGCTCTGTGATTTAGATATCCTGGGGGACCGCTGCTATGAGTCAGCGGTGTGGTGCGGGTACCAGAAAAACCAATGCAGTCCTAGGATGCATCAACAGAGTGATAGCATCAAGATCATGAGAAGTGATAGTACCGCTCAGTATTGCAGTATTGAGGTTACATTTGGAATACTGCATCCAGTTCTGGCTGTGATACAAAAAAGATGCTGAAGCCCTAGAAAGAGTGCAGGGAAGAACAACAAAGATAATAAAGAGTTTGAAGGCTAAATCATATGAAGAAAGTCTAAGGGAATTAGATATATTTAGCCTAATAAAGAGAAGGTTTAGGGTAACCTGATAGCAGTCTTCCAATACCTGAAGAGCTATCATAGGGAAGAGGGTGTTGATTTATTCGCCAAAGCACCTGAGGGCAGAACAAGAAGTAATGAGTGGAAGCTTGTCAGAAGAAGATCCAACTTGGAAATAAGGAGGAATTTACTTAGAGTGAGAATGATTAATCAATAAAACAGCTTGCCTGCACAGAATTTGTCCAAGATGATATAGGACTCCTCACTATTGTTTGATGTTTTGAGTATCTTAGAATTTTTGTTTTTCTTTTGGATTATTTCATAGCAGTAGTCATTCAAACTTTTGTGCGTTGTAGTCTTAATAATTGCATACTTCTTTCTTTTGTCTGTTGACAAACTTGGTAGCCTAGATTTATTTATTTTTGTCTAATTTAAAGAGTTGGCTTCAATCTAGCTCCTTAAAATTTGTGTTTACTATAGTTTGTAGACTCATCATGTGTCTATAGTAAAATTTCTGTTGCGTCGTTGTAGATTCTATTTTATTGCTAGCATATGTTCTTGAAAATAAAGGTTTGTTAGAAAATATTTTGATTAAAAAAGTCATTCTTTCTGGTGCTTGAAAATGTAATTTCCTATACATATAGGCCTAAGCATTTCCCCCCCAATTTTTGTTGTAACAGGTGCTAAGAAAGTTAAACTGTTAGTGTGGCTTCTTTCCCCCATTTGGCCTCTTTTCCAATTATCTGAATCCTTCTTTGCCTGTTCAGAAAGCTGATAACCCTACTTGTGGACTATGGACTATGGCACACTCATGCTTAATCATAATTTATTGAACCGTTGGGTCTGCACACATTAAGCCAAAACCAAACAGACCATATTATTTTTTGGTGTAATTGGGGAACCTGGTCATAATTTTGGTTTCTTCAAGGACTACAGACATCTAGCAACTTTTAGTGATTTATTTACCCCTGTGATGGGTAAATAGCTAATAATCCCGGTACATAAAGAAAAGGAAATTAGCTCAAGGAGTAAACATAGATTGTGCTAGAAAGATCAGAAGAGAGCAAAAGCAATTACCTTTTTAATTAGCATTTTCGCTTTGTAGTTGAATGCTGAGCAGTCATAACCAAGGTAATAATGAAATCTATGGTTTGCTGACTCAGCGATGGAGTTTAAGTGTCTGAGTAATTGATCTGAGAGCTAGCCTGATCCATTTTTTAACTTAAATAAAAACATTTGGAATTGGGCTTATACACAAGTAAGCCACGTTCAAGATTTCAGCATTAAACAATGATAAAACATACTTGCTCTGTTGAACGTTAACCTTCAGTACTAGCTGATCTATCATCATATCATTCTTTGCTATGGCTACTTTACGATTTCCCCTCCCACCCTTTCTTTTAGGTAAATGGAGTGGATTTAACAGGAAAAACCCAAGAAGAAGTTGTTTCTCTCCTGAGGAGCACTAAGATGGGTGGATCGGTTAGCCTACTAATTTTTCGTCAAGAAGAAGCATTCCATCCTAGAGAATTGGTTCGTATTTTATTTTATTTTTCATTTTTTTCATTTCATTTTAAAGTGATTGTGGTTATTTTAAAAATGAATACTAGAAAATAATCTGACAACCTGCTGTTGCACATGTGTGGGTAGAAATGGAACACATAGAATTCCTTCTATTATGTTTCCCATGGACGCTATTTCTGAATTGGTTTTCCATATTAATATGTGAACCAATATTTTCAAATCATGGGTGACAGGAAATGCAAATTATAAAGTGTTCATGGCCCCTGCTTTTATGCCTACAGACAATGGGATTGTTCTGTCTTTTGTACTCGCTTCTCTGTTGGAAATTTTTGTTTGTCATACTGAATGAGCTTGCCTTTTTTTTTATTGCTCTGAGAGCATTAAAATTAATCCAGAATGGGGTATAAGAATGCTGTGGTTTGGAAAAGAGGAACTAGTGCAGGGACAAAAATGTTCTTTTTATTAAAATAATGATCCCCATGTGGTGAAGACTTCCCACAGTTCTTAATTTAGCAAAATGATTCAGATAATGCCATTTGTATAATAAAACATTTCTATTTAGGCTACCGTTCCACAAATTAGACATAAATGTTTCCCCAATAAGTGTGCAAGATAACATTTTTGTATTTGGATAAAAGCACATATTAAATATATGGGCTGCTTTATGGCAGATCATACATTAAGCAGTCTCATTTCTAAAATTTACATTAACTTACCAGGAACTCAAGTTTGTCCATATCAAGCAAAAAGTTTTCCCAGACTTCTCTGTAATATAAAATGAAAACTAGCTGCATTAATCTCTTCTTTTTGCTTTAAATTCTGTAACATCAGCAATATAAATTCTAGGAATTCTGGGAAAGATAACTTTTCATAGTAGCTGTTAACTCATTTTAAGGATTTAGATGTTTAGGAAATTCAATTTCCTGGGACTTTTGATATGTGATGCTCTGTTATTGTAGTACTCAAAGCATTAGGAAAGGAGAAATTAGTAAATCCTTGCCCTAAATTTTGAAAAACTGCAGCCAACATTTTTAGTGTTGAAACTATGTTAAAAGGACCAAAGGTATGAGTAGAAAACAACTATCTGGGTTTCTGAATGCATGGGTCAATCATGCTACTTGAGGTTCTTCTAAATAGTAAAACCTCTGCTACGCAGAATATTTTTTTTTTTGGCTTGCCCTGTAAGTCGTCTATGATGTTCTGTACTAAAAAGATTATTCCTAGGTTTAAAAAAAAGTTCCCTTTTGATAAAATGGAAACCTTTTTATTGTTTGTACTGATATTTGAGGAGTTAGCTATTTTTTTTTAAAAAAATATTCTTATTTATATGCCGCCCTTCTCCGGAGACTCAGGGCGGCTTACAATGCGTTAAGCAATAGCCTTTATACTTTTGTATATTTATACAAAGTCAGGTTATTGCCCCCACAAACCGGGTCCTCATTTTACCCACCTTAGAAAGGATGGAAGGCTGAGTCAACCTTGAGCCTGGTGAGATTCGAACTTACAGTAATTGCAGGCAGCTGGATGTTAAATGCTGCCTTGTAGGAGGCATTAGCCTCCTACGCCACTCAGGCGTAGCTATGGAAACTAATATTAGATAATAGATGAGTATTACTGTATATATGAGTCACAAATGGGAAACAGGCAGCTTTACAAATTGAATGAATTAATGAATGAATAAATACAATAAAATATAATGTAGTACCACATAAAATACTGTATCTACTACCAGTGGATATTCCCAGATGGAGAAATTTATTCCAAATGTGATCCTAGCGACCAACTTGGCTGGCTTCATAAAAGTCTGGGCCAATTTATGGAAGTCATGGGGATACACAGATATTAGTCTTGATGGCAATGTAAATAGATATGAAGAGTATCTGAACAGAGACTAGTAGATATTCTTGTGCAGTTGTTTGGCCACTGCAAAGACAGGCTGCTCAATTAGATTGGTCCTAATCCAATTTAAGATTCACAGGTCCTGTTGGATTAGATAGAGTAATGTTCTTATGTTTATGTTCAAGAACTTCAGGAGATCAGTACATTGAAAAAAATTAAATTTGACTACAAATTGTCTAAATCTGTCTAAGTCCATGTCTAAGTAATTAAAGCCATTTCTGTAATGGAAAGAGCATTTTCTTTCTTTTTTTTAGAGCTAGGATCTAATAGGCATTTCACAATTTTATGAAAAGTACTCATAAACACAAAAATACATTCTAGAATAATTTGCGGATGGAATTTAAAATTGAGGGTTTTCAGATTTATATCAGCAGAGTGTGTATGCAAGTGTACAATATTATGTATAGCTTTGAATACAGATTACTTAATTTGTAATACAGTTATACCCATAAATAGTAGGTTAACCTGACTGACAAGTGAGATAGGCAGATTTTAATTTGCCAGATTTATCACTGTTTGTGACGTGTTATAACATAAAAAGATGTATTTTTATTAATGTAATTAATGTAATTAATGTAATTAATGTAATATAAGAGAAAAGCAATTGTAAGCTTAGCTTAGAAGAATTCTTATCTTTCAGGAACAATGCTGAAAACAATTGTTTCTGCCAATAAAATAATTCCTTTCCTTATCCAAATTATCTTGTCATTCAGATAAAACATAATATGGACATTAATATCAAATAAAATAAATATCTGTAATATTTGTATTAAACTGAAGTATTGAAGTCAATGAAAATACCGATTTCTTTTGGAAAAAAAATCATCTCTTTTTTGCAATAATTTTCATATAGAATCAGACAAAATATACAGACACAGACATATACATATATATATGTATATGTGTGTGTGTATGTGTATATGTATGTATATATATGTGTGTGTGTATATACACATACATATATACATTCATATATACATACACACATATATACATATATATATGTATATGTCTGTGTCTGTATGTATGTGTATATGTATGTATATATGTGTGTGTGTGTATATATACACACACACATATATACATACATATACACATACATACATGCATATATATATACACACACACAGGTAGAGAGCTTGTCGAAACGTTGCCAAACCTTTGAAGTGTTGGTTAGGATTTTAGCTGGAGTTTTAAAACACCTTACAAAGTGTTTTGTTGGGATTTTGGAGGATTTTGAGCTGAGATTTTAGCCAGGATTTTAAGCATTTTAACTAACAGACTTTTAATGACGCGGGAAAACACCCGAGATTTTAACTTTTTACATACATACACCCGGGAAAACTTGAGAAGATATATACATATGTATGTATGTATGTATGTATATGTATATGTACTTATGTAGGTCTTTGGTTATTTGGGTTTTCTCCCGCGTAAAATTGGAAGTGTCTTGGCGACGTTTTGATGAAGTCTCATTCGTCATCTTCAGGCTGGTGTTTTCGGCTTCGTGCTTCTAGGAGCAATTGCAATTGCAGCTTCCAATTTTATGCGGGAGAAAACCTGAATAACCAAAGACCTACATACAAACACACACGAAAACCTCAGAAAACAAATACACACACACACACACACATGTGTATATATACATATATATGTGTATATATACATGTACATTTATACATATATACGTATACACACATACATACACAGAGTCTGATTAAATAGGTCAAGTTTATCAAAAAATATTGGAAGAA
This sequence comes from Ptyas mucosa, assembly GCA_012654045.1. Lineage (NCBI taxonomy): Eukaryota > Metazoa > Chordata > Lepidosauria > Squamata > Colubridae > Ptyas > Ptyas mucosa. The sequence continues at coordinate 1,888,986 of WNWU01013631.1, read as the reverse complement.
GCCTTGTCAGTTTCAGATTGATTATTTCTAAAATGTTAAGACTGTGTTCAGATAAACATTTGAGATGAAATGCTGCCAGGAATTATGCACACCAGCATACAACAAACTCTTATCGTATACTTACGTAATAATAATGACAAATTAGAAGTAGATGTATATTAAACATTTCAAATTCAGAACATGTTGAGGTTGAAGAATACTACCCTGTTTCCCCTAAAATAAGACATCCCCTGATAATAAGCCCAATCAGCCTTTTAAGCACATGCACTAATTTTAATCCACTCTGAAAATAAGCCCTCCCCAAAAATATTTAAATACATGCACAGCCAATCCCTGCCATTTCCTCTGGTTTCCTCCACGTGCCCCAAAATAATAAGACTTAGCCCAAAATAAGGCCAAGCGCTTATTTTGGGGTTCAAAAAATATAAAACAGGATCATATTTTCGGGGAAACATGGTATTCTGAATCTAGAACAATTGCTTCAAGCCCAAATTAGGTCTCTTTGTCCATACTGAATGCGTTTGAAGTTGGAAACAATTGTTTGAAGTTTGGAATTGGTGCTTTCACTTGAAATGAAGCTGTTTCTGTCTTGGGATATTTCCAGAATTAGAGTCCTGTTCCAATCTTGAAGCAGTTGTTTTGAGCTGAAGTCATTCTGAACGTAAAACATTTTTTTTTTAAAAAAATACACTTTTAATTAAAAAAAGATTCTAGTTATATTCAAGATTATATACAGCAAGGCCTATTTCAAACATGAGGACTGTAATGATCTGAGAGTCACTTTACCTCCTTTGTTCCCATAACCTTATGGAACTTCTAGAAATTTGAGATGCTGAACCAATTAAATTTGGGTTTGGTTTCTGTTCAGAAATAATACTAAGGAAATTTCTGTTTGGCACTCCAGGGCTGAGAACGCAGATAGTTTCTGCCTTGATGGAATTTTTCATGTTTTTCCCATCATCCCAATATATAAAATTAGGCTACTGTCCCACGAGAGTGATGATACAGTTTTCTTTCTTTTCCTTTTTTAAAAAAGTTTTATTATAAAAGAATCTGCAGCAAAGAAAGAATGAAGGTAGAATGGATCACATGTAACTCCACTAGTAAAGGAGCTGCATTGGCTTCCAGGTATAATTTAAAATGCTAGTTGCCCTATATAACTGGCAACAGGCCTGGATATCTTTGAATCTGCCTTCTCTAGATTTCCAGAAACTGGCTGGAAAAAACTGAAAGACAATGCTCATAAGGTTCTTTCCACTTTGGGAATTCCATCTATAGGGATCTATTGTTCAAAGGTTTTTAATTATAGCCTTCTTTCTATATAATAGGTTGTTCCAGGTACAGTATCTGGACTATTCCCTCCAATTTGGATTTCTCAAAACCTGTAAAGTCACGGTTCTTTAGACAAAGTATTTAGAGACAACAAGGCTTGATCTATCCTAGTGGATGATGTAACTAATGAAAGCTCTTTGCTATGTTTGGATTATTATTGTTTTAAACAGTTATGGATGGATATAAGTTGCTTAGAGACTCTGGGAATGGAATGGAATGGAATCCAGAGTAAATAAATGAATACATTACTGGGAAATTACTGTTTTTAGGGCTTGCCATTGACCAGTTAGATGAGCAGCAGAATATCTGATAATTTGACGTTGCCGCAAAAGTAAGAAGAATCTGGTTGGTAAAGACATGGAAGTTACTAAATTTGGCCATTGATTTAATAATGATAATTTGATGCTTTTCAGTTGCATTACATTTGAACTCATTTGGCCACTGTAGAAACTGAAGTCCACTATCTGGGAAAAAACAGGTTGGGATGGTCTTTCAGATCTGGATAAAAATCAATGTTTTTTAATTTTTTTAAAAAAATTGGGTTTTTTAATATTTAAATCAGATTTTTTTTATTTTTATCACATTTATTTTAATAAAATGCTTTTGGAGTAAAAATCTTGTCTAAAGATAGCTTTCTATTTAAGATATATTAATAATTTAGTTTATTCAGCATGAAATGGAGCTTAGTTATGTAGCATGAAGCTATATATTGTGTAACATTGGGACTGTCGGTGAGTCAACAGCAGGTCAGAGGAGGAGCCGCTGCGGGACAGAGATGACAGTTGCTCTTTAAAAATTATGATTTAAATCAACTTGATTTAAATCAAGACTTTTTACCAGTGATTTGAATCATGATTTAAATCGGCTTCATTTAAATCAAATCCAGCCTGTTTCAGATACAAGGATAATTCTAAGCACCAGCACTTAATCGAAGTGCAATATGGAACAGGGTAAATGCAGAGGAGAATTAACTGCTCTATGGAATTTTATCTTGAGTTTATGTAGTTCAGCCTACTTGTAATATTGACAGAATAGGAAAAAGGCTATATGGAGTCTATTCTTCTCAGAATTGATGGACCGAAAGTGTGGATATGCTTTGACAGTATTAAAGTTTGAATTAAGCAAAGCCACAATCCAAGACCAAGAGTTTCTGCAGTTGATTTAAGTTTTCTTCACTATACTCATTTTGCCAGTCTGCAGCACCACTGATTTGGGCTCCAGAGGCCAGTGTTTTGGAGGAGACCATGTGAAAGTAGCAGAGGATGCGTTAATATTCAAGATGAAAAGAGTTACTGTATGATGTGCTGCTACTGATAATGATGTTGATGATGAATAAGTACTTCTTGACCTCGTTTCTTGTAATTGTCAGCATCCGAGGTTTTGAAAGGTTATTCTCCCTTGATTGTAAGCAGAAATTAATTAAAAGTTCCCATTTCATAATAGAGCTGATAGTGTTGGTTGTAGGACTGAAGTTTGATTGAGAGGAGCTTCAAAATACATAATAATATAAATGTATTGAGGTGTGAATGTAGAATACAAAAGAGAAGCATATTGGTTCAGTGGTTAAGACACTTAGCTAGAAACTAGATATCTAGTCCTATCAGGTGCAATACGAGGAATGATACCTGGTGACTTTCCAAGCTGAGTTCTTTATTGTTTTCACACATAGAGGCAAAGTTTTGCAAGACTGAGGAGTCTACTATCTGCATCTATGTTGTACTTTGCAAATTATTAGGGAGGTGCTCTCTTCACCCACTTTTTCTCACATATAACATCCAGATTGAGTTGCCTCTTACTCTTCTGGAATACCCTCTTCCTCCTAGGAATCCACCTCCTTAATACAATCCATCACATGTCCTGCTTTAGCATTAATGACTGAATGTCATTCAGCTGAATGACTTTAGGTCAATCATTTTCTATTAGTCCTAGGAAGGAAGCAAGAGAAACTATTTCTCAAAAGACTGACAAAAAAATTCCATGGGTCTATTCAAGAGAGAGAGAGACAGAGAGACAGAGTGTGAGACAGTGAGAGAGAGAGAGAGAGAGAGAGAAAGAGAGAGAGAGAGAGAGAGAGAGAGAGAGAGAGTGAGACAGTGAGAGAGAGAGAGAGAGAGAAAGACAGAGAGGCAGAGAGGCAGAGAGAGAGAGAGACAGAGAGAGAGAGAGATAAAAAGAGTATTCTTTCCATGCTATTAATCTTGGTATACACATACATATGTACACATACATACATTATGTATGTCACATTCCCTGAATGTTCTTTACTTACAGTAGAACCATTGGCTATTAGGATTGCATCATGTACCGCATACTGAGATGAAGTTAATTATTATGGGATGGTGAGCTGGTAAAAAGTATGGCAGGAACACAGCAGATGAAAGGATAAGGTTGAGGGTGGGGGTGGGGAGAGGGATAGCTTAATAATAGTTTGGCCTTAACAGAGATGTGAGAATACCTCAGAAACTGAAGAAGTTTCTTGAATGAGAAGCAAAATGTATTCAAGGGGAAAAAAACAAGAAAGCCTAATTGCCTTTTGGAAAAGCACCATTGGGGATAGTTCAGTGGTGGATTGCTCCCGGTTCTGTCCGATTCTTTAGAAACAGTAATAATAGCGGTGGGAAGCTCTGCTCACCCGCCCGGATGTCAGAATTGACGATATGCGTATGCGCAGAAGCGTGCTTGCTCCTGTTGCGAACCGGTAGTAAAGATAAGTAGAACTCATCCCTGGGACAGTTGCTTCTTTTGCAAACCACATACATTTCACTTCAGCCAATATCAATTTCTAAATTGGAAATTTAGAATTGCTGTAATTATTGGAAAGTCAGAGACAGGGGAATACCGTGTTTCCCTGTGTTGTGAAACACTCTCACTCAAATACTTTTTCTTTCTTCCACCCTTCCCTTCATCTCCTTTCTTCTATCAAATTTTTACCTCTCCCTCCCTTACTTTATTTTATCAACTCACATACTGAGATTCCACAGCCATTCTATTAAAGATGCATACATACAGGAAAATAAGCCATTGCAATGATTGTTGGTGACACTGGTAAAATAACTTGAGGGATACATAAAATTTCAAATAGTGTATTAACAGTTGAAGTTGTCATTCCCCAGTGCTTTTAGATGAAAATTTCCTTCTTTCTTAGTTTTCCTCCCTGTTTTCAAGGAGATCCGACCAATTTTGTATTTTAGTCTGTGTTTTTTTAGAATGCATCATTTGGAAAAATGATGTCTTATCATTCCTGATGTGCCTAACGAACAAACTTTGCACATGAGGGCTCTGTCTGAATTCTTCTGCTGCTTGGACAAAAATGCCGAATCACAGAAGAATTTGGGGATCATAATGCTTCACTATATTGAAAAGTAAGCATTAATGGTTTCCAATGTTTATATTCTAAATGAAGATACTCTGTTTCGCTTGGGCTGCAATATTATTCTCTTCTCAGGGTTTAGATTATTGTTGGGGTGAAATATACCTTGCAGTTTCCCCTCATTTTTAATCTTATTCTTAGGGTAGTTTTGAATTTCTTTTGATGGATTTCTTTTTATTTTGACTTCAATGGTAAAAACAACAGAAAATATCACCCTTGGTATTACTTTATTTCTTGCATCTTTACAATATGCTAAAGTCTTCCCGGATCCCATGCTTACCAGTCTGAAAAAAAGCAGTATTGGACGAAAAGGATTTTTTCTTGAGAACAAATTGAAGGTAGGAAGGTTGTAGACTACTGGACACATGATTACTCAATGAAAAGCTGGACATTACTTAGCCATTTTGTATTCAAAAAATGCAAGAACACCATAGAATTGCATGAGATCTGCTGGAAAAAAAATGCACAATGCTTAAAAAACCAGCCCACAATGACGATAAGCGCAATGAAATTTCATCTCATTTCTTCCTTTATCTCACTTCAAGTTGATGTACTTCTTCCTGCACTTATAAAAATTATCAGCTTTATGCCAAGTGATTCTTTCTTCATATGGCATGCTGTAAGAATGTTGGCATCCTAATCTTCTTTAAGAAAAGTACAAGAAGTTGTTAGGCTAGTGCTAAATAGAATTGGGGAGTTTGTGTTTTATTGTATTCAGTGAACCATTCCAACTATTATGCTTTGCTAAACCAATGTTTGGAACGGACATATATGCATCCAGCGAAAATGTAGATTGAAAAGATATACCATTCAGAAGTTTCAGTTTTGAGGACACTTGATACTGAGGTTGTTGGATCTAGTTTGGAGATTTGTTTGATAAGACCGTACATTTAGTCCTCAACTTACAGCCATTCATTTAGTGACCATTCAAAGTTATAACAGCACTAGTAAAAGTGACATTTTTCACCGTTATGACTGTTGCAGCATCCCCAAGTCAAATAAACAAAACTCAGAAGCTTGTTAACCAACAAGTACCATGTTTCTCCAAAAAGACAACCTATTTTGAAAAGAAGCCCTATCACATTTTTGAGCACATGCGATCAAATTAAGCCCCATCCACAAAATTAGCCCTAATTAAGACCCCACCCACTCTGGGGTGCAGGAGATGGGGCGAGGCACACAGGTAAAAAATAAGCTAGGGTGGGGATGGGGGGGTGAAGCTGTCCTATTTACCAGGCCTTGCACACCCCAACACCTGCCTCGCATTCTTCTGCGACTGCTTCTTCTGCGGCCATTTTCCGCCACTCGCATGCATTGCCCTGGCTTCCATTTTGCCTTCAGATGCCTGCTGGAAGACATCTGCAGCCCATAATTAATCCAGAGCTCTATTATCGGCTACAGATGCCTTCCGGTAGACATCTGAAGGTAAAACGGAGGCTGGGTGATGCGTGTGAGTGGCGGCAAGCGGCTGCATAAGAAGTGGGCAAGCAGCGGGCTCCTGCTGGGTGGGACTGTTGGTGCTACCGCTGTGAGGTGAGTCAATAATTAGAACCCTCTAAAAAGAAGGCCAAGCCGTTTTTTGTCAGGTCAAAAGAAAATAAGACCCGGCCTTCTTTTTGGAGGAACATAGTACTTATGACGGTTGCAATATCACCTTTTCTACCTTCTGACATACAAAGATAGCAAAACAACTACACTCACTTAACAAATATGTTACTAACTTAACAACTGCAGTAATTCACTTAAATGGCAAGAAAGGTCATAAAATGGAACAAAACTCACTTAACTGTCTTGCTTAAAAACAGAAATTTTGGCCTCAATTCTTGTGGTAAGTGGTGGACTACGTGTATTACATAATAGTTGTCTCTTATGTCTACCTGCACCCATTAAAATCACTGTATATATGAGAAGACATATATATATATATATATATATATATATATATATATATATATATATAT